>PHNY01192280.1:4671-22095 GCA_003724115.2 Anethum foeniculum | reverse complement strand
ACTTGAGATATTACATAATTTTATTAATAAACAGATAATAAGAAAATATTATTACATGCTACATAAAAAAATTCTAGAAAATGACCCGTGCCTCGCACGGGTTATTATGCTAGTTATTACAAAAATGCCATCTATTTTTTATATGCAAAATGCTAGTGACTTTAGATAATTTTCCTAAAGGTAACTTTAGAATCCTTTTTCTCAATAAAATAATATATTTAATGATTCCAAAATGACAGAATCTTATAAAATGGATAGTCCCAAATAAAAGTGAAAGCACAAATCTAACTACATGCTTTATCGCTGAATTCAGAATTCTCTCCAAGTAAAGTGAGAGGTATGTGAGTTTTCTCTCCATTTCTATCATAGTTTTGTGAGAGGCGTTAATCGCAATGACAGAGGAGAAAAATCTAGATGTGCTAATAGCAGATTTAGATATCACCAACGAAGAGAATGAAGAATTGGTTTTCGATGAGGAAATTGAGGAGGAGGGCAATAGGTTCGAGTTATGCCTGGTTGGAAAGTTTCTTACGGAGAAGAATCTGAATGTCCGTATTATGAAGTCTAAGATGGCTGATATCTGGAAGCCGGCTATGGGGATTAGTATAAAAACGTTAAAGCCAGGGCTATATCTTTTTCAGTTTTATCATAAGGACGACATGGTGTGGATGATGAATAATGGCCCGTGGTCTTTTGATAAAGCTATCTTGGTTACTAGTATGATTCCGGCTGGTGGAGATCCTACAAAAGTTCCTCTGAATGAGGTCGAGTTTTGGATTCAAATTTATGATATTCCAAGCGGTCTAATGACGGAGGCAGTTGGCAAGCAACTGGGCAATTTCTTTGGCTCTTTTGTTATGTATGATTCAAGCAATAGTACAAGCATCTGGAGAGAATACATGAGGCTAAGAATTAAGGTGGACGTGAGGATGCCGTTGAAAAGGAAGAAGAAAATTTGCAGGCGAGATAGAACAGAGTGTGTTGTTAATTGCAAATATGAAAAGTTGGGGGATTTCTGCTTTCTGTGTGGTTTACTGTCTCATACAGAAAGGTTTTGTAAGAAGAGATTGGAGAAAGGAGCGGGTTCTGAAGAAAGGGAGTGGGGAGGATGGCTCAGAGCTCCGACGAGAAGAGGGGCGGCGCATGGGCGGAGTAAGTGGTTACGAGATGAGGGAACGGAGGAGTGGGGCGGTAATTTCGGGAATGATAACTGTCAGGGATTTCAAAATTCAAAAGTAGCACAAACAGGAGGATCTTATCGCCAAGGAAGGAAAGTTGTTGAGGATAAGTCGGAGTTTTTGAATGGTGTTAAAAAAGGAGTAATTATAGGGGGGGAAACGGAGGGAAATATGTCAAAAGAAATCATTGGGCCAGACCCGGAAGAACTCGATGGGCTAGTCGTTGAGGAAAGAAAAAGACAGCGAACTGGGCTAAGTGATAATATGGATCTCGATAAAAACTATAGTATTGTTACACCAGGTTCTGGGCTTTCTCATGTGGATTACACTGAATCTTCTTCATCTGTTTTGGCTACGCTTGCGGTGCAAGCTAGCCAACGCCAATGAATTGCTTAAGTTGGAACTGTAGGGGCCTTGGGAAAGCTCGTACAGTTCGAGGTCTACGTGATCTTGTTCGAGATCGCAATCCTGATGTTTTATTTTTAAGTGAAACTATTTCTGTAGCTAGTAAGATTGAAGAGATTAGAATAAAGTTAGGTTTTTCTCAGGGATTTTCGGTTGATCCAGAAGTGGTGGTCTTGCTGTGTTTTGGAAGAGTTATGTAGAGTGTAATATCACGGGGTATTCACAAAATCATGTGGATTTGGTGTTTAGTGATAATAATGTGCAGAAGTGGAGGTTGTCTTGTTTTTATGGATTTCCAGAAAGATTAAGAAGAAGGCAATCTTGGGAGTTGATTTGTAGTTTAGCATCTGTTTCAAGTCTTCCTTGGTGCATTATAGGGGACTTCAACGACTTACTATATAAATCAGATAAGAAAGGGAATCATGAGCATCCAGAATCGTTAATGAGGGGTTTTCGTGAAGCTTTAGATAAAAGTATGTTATCAGAGTTGGATTTGCATGGTGGGCATTTCACGTGGGAAAAAGGGCGTGGAACAAGTGGTTGGGTACAGGAAAAACTAGACAGAGCATTTGCTACTATGAACTGGTGGCCCTTATTTCCTCTGTGTAAACTCTCAGTTGTTACTACGGCTGTCTCTGATCATGAAGCTTTATATTTGGAGCTGCTGAGTGTGGCTATTCCGAAGAAGAAGTTCAGATTTAGATTTGAGAATACGTGGCTTAAAGAGCCTTCGTTTATCAAGGATGTGAGTGGGTGTTGGGAGAACTTGCCTGTTTCTCATTTACTACCAAAGCTTATGTCAGTATCTAGATACATGGAGAAGTGGGGGAGGAACTTTTTTAATAAGTTTAAAGAGAAAGTCAGAAAACAAAAGGAGCTGCTTGACTCTTTACGGGATAAAAGGGATTATCAGAGTACTAGGGAGTTTTTGGTTGCCAGAGATATACTTAATGAGATTCTTTTGCACGAGGAAGTGTATTGGAAACAGCGTGCAAAAATATTCTGGCTTAAGGAAGGGGATGAAAATACTAAGTTTTTCCATTCTAGTGTTAATGCAAGAAGGAAGGCGAACAAGAATTAGCTACCTGATGACAGAGGATGGCACTCGTATAGATAGGATTGAAGATATGGGGGAGTTGATTAAGAAGTATTACAATGATGTGTTTGCAGACCCTGGTGAAGGTAGGAGTGAGGTAAACAGAGCTAGTCCTCGAAGAGTGTCCTATGAGCAAAACCAAGATTTAGTAGCTGAGCTGACGTTTGATGAGTTTACTGAGGCCATGAAACAAATGCATCCTGACAAGGCGTCAGGACCTGATGGCTTGAATCCTGCGTTTTATCAAAATTTCTGGAATGTCTTGGGTTCAGAGGTCTTCGAGTGTTGTAAAGATTGGCTAAAAGGTAACTCTTTTCCAGCTGATTTAAATAACACAAATGTTGTTTTGATTCCTAAAAAGGAAGGTGCATGTTCTCTCAAAGATTTTAGACCTATAGCATTATGTAATGTAGTGTACAAGATTATGGCTAAAGTGCTTGCAAATAGGTTGAAAAACATTCTGCCAAATCTTATATAAGAGAAACAGTCTGCTTTTGTGCCAGGGAGGTGTATAACAGACAATGTGGTAGTTGCGTTTGAAGTCATTCATCATATGAGAGGGGAGAAAAGGGGTCAGGAGGGGGATGTTGCTTTAAAATTAGACATAAGCAAAGCATACGATAGGGTGAACTGGAGGTATCTGCAACAGAGAATGCAAGCTCTGGGTTTTTATACTAGATGGATCAACTGGATAATGAGGTGTGTAATGACAGTTTCGTATGAGGTGTGTTTTAATGGAACGACTGTTGGGTCTATTAATCCTAGGAGAGGTCTGCGACAAGGAGATCCCCTATCTCCGTATCTGTTTCTGTTATGTGTGGAAGGACTATCTAACCTCATGGATAGTGCAGAGGAGGAAGGTCGAATCCATGGTTGTCAAGTAAGCCCAAATGCTCCGAAAATTACACATCTTCTTTTTGCCGATGACAGTTTTCTGTTCTTTAAAGCATCGAACGAGGAGGCTACTAATGTTAAAGATATTCTGAATTCTTATGCGAAAATCTCTGGTCAAGCAGTAAATTATATGAAGTCAGGAGTGTTTTTCAGCTCAAATGTAAGAACGGATAAGCAAAGGGAGATAGCAGGGATTCTGGGTGTGCACGGTGATATTTCGAATAGTAATTACTTGGGCTTACCTTCATTGATTGGCAGATCGAAAAAAAGGGTTTTTGGTTTTTTGAAGGAGAGGGTCTGTAAGAGGATTGATGGCTGGCAATCGAAGCCAATTTCAAGAGCAGGGAAATCGATCTTAATAAAAAATGTGGCTCAGTCTTTACCTTCTTACTGTATGACATGTTTTTTGCTGCCAAAATCATTAGTGCAAGAAATAGAGAGGCTGTTTAATGCTTACTGGTGGAGCTAAGGTTCAGGGCAAAACAAAGGGGTTAGATGGCACTCTTGGGAGGCAATGTCTATGCCTAAGTGTAAAGGAGGAATGGGATTTAGAAATCTGCTGGGCTTCAATATTGCTCTGTTAGGGAAACATATTTGGCGCTGTATTCAAAATCCGGAGTTGCTTGTGTCAAAAGTGCTTAAAGCTAGATACTTTCCTGATGTAAATATCTTGGAGGCAGGTAGGGGGTAAAAAGCAGTTTTATTTGGGCGGGTATTTGGCAGGCAAATGAGTCATTAGTTCGAGGTTTTCGATGGGTGGTGGGTGACTGTAATTCTGTTAAAGCAACCAGAGATCCTTGGATTGCAAAGAAGCACGATTACAGGGTGGATTACTTGCAAATGTATGAGGGGAGAAGTGAAGTAGTATCGACTCTTTTCTACCCAGGGACGAAGGTATGGGACACTGAGAAGGTAAAGGAATTATTTAGTAAGGATGATGAATTGGCTATTCTGGCTACGACTGTGCCTCAATGTCAAGTTGAAGATAGAATAGTTTGGTCCAAGTCAATTGATGGAATATATAATGTGAAGACTGGATACCGCCTGTGGCATGATCTCTATGCTGGTAATTCTGGATGCGTTCAATCAGAAGGATGGAGTCGGATTTGGCGCTTAGCAATTCCTCATAAGATAAAGATATTTATATGGAGGCTGTGCCGTGATAATGTTCCAGTTCGTATAAGGTTGAAAGGTAAGGGTGTGAGTCTTCCTATAATGTGTCCAATGTGCAATGTGGATATAGAACATCTTATGCATTTGTTTTTTGACTGTCAATTCGCAAGCAACTGTTGGCAGTCTGTGGGTTTAATGTATGACACAAGTGAGGTTTAGTCGGCACCAGAATGGTTATTGAAGAAGCTGGAGGTTGCAAAGCATGATGAGATTATTTCTATCTGTATTGTGTTATGGGGAATATGGTTCTGGCGGAACAAAAGAGTGTGGGAAGGACAATTGATGAACCCTGCTATTGCTATGGAAAACAGTTTCAACCAGCTGAAGGAATGGAAGAAAGCTAGGTCTGTTCAAAAACCAGAAGCAAGTGCTGTCAAGAAGAGAGTTAGTGATGTTAAAAGATGGGTGCCACCAGCGATAGGGGAACTCAAAGTTAATGTAGATGCTTCTTATGTGTCTGGTTCTGAAACGTTTACAGTTGGTATGGTTTTACGTGATCACAATGGTGTTTTCTTGGAGGGGAAATGTTTTACCTTTCCGTGTCCATCTTCAGTTGTTAAAGCAGAATGTATTGGGGTGAGGGAGGCCTTGTCATGGATGATGGCGCATCAAGGACGACGAGTAACGATCGAGTCTGATTCCTTGCTTACAGTGAGAGCTCTTAATGGAAGGGGTGTTAACTTGTTAGAAGTGGGGCATATTATTGATTTGTGCAAGATGCTTCTTCAAGGTTTACCTTTGATCCGAGTTAGTCATATTAGAAGGCAAGCCAACATGGTGGTGCATAGCTTAGCTAGAATCACCAGTTCGTTATTTTGCTGTATTGTTTTTACATCTTCTCCTACACATTTGGTGGAGACTATCTTGAATGATTTTTCGAGTTAATGGAAGTTAGTTAATTTCAAAAAAAATATATATATATTTAATAAAAAGAAATTTAGTGATAATATTATAATATTTTTGTATTTATGTTAATATTTTAAATTAAACATTATAAAATAAAAATAAATAGTTATTATGGTTGACGGAAAATATGATAACATATTTAAAAATAAATGAAAAAAATAAATTAACAAACATTACTTACATATAAAATAAAATATAGAACTATAACATATCTTATTATATTAGAATTTTTGTAAATATATTTAACATTAAAATAACATTTTTACACTTAATATTACATAACATTATTATTTTATAAATAAAACTATAAGTAGTACATCTATACATATGATCAATATATATACATAATTTGTATATTATAATATTATATATTAAAAAGTATGTCAAATATTTTACATTAAATATTGAAAAAATAATTTAAGATAATATGTTTTGTGTTATAAATAAAAATTAAAATTTAGAACAAGGTTTTGGCTATGATTAGCTAGAAATTTTAAAGAGTAAATTAATTTAGATGATAGCAAAGAATCAGAATCAACAAATACAACGTGCGTTTATTTAGTTATCTAAAATTAAGACAAGCCTATTGGTTAGGGTTAGAGTGATCCATATTTTATCAAAAACACGTATTTTTTCATCATTCATCCGGTGTATTCATAGACATTCCCAATTGAATATTCAGATTATTGGGGATAGTTAATACTTAAGATCCTCGATCAAAATTGTTTATTTTAATATTTTTATTATAAAATATAAATGATTTTAGTTAAATTGTTATGTTTTAGATTTTTACTTATATATTTGATATAATTTTTATAAATTTATCAATTTTGTTAATAAATTTCATCATTCATAATATCTATAACATATATTTATAATACTATTATATGTGTCGTATCCAACTTCTATATTATTTAATTTACGAAATTTATGTATTATGGTGCTAGGCACCTGCATAAGAGCAAGTCAAATGCTAGATTTAAATGACTATAGCCATTGTTATAATATGAACTTTTGGTGCTAAAATAGCACTTGCAGTTTCATTTTACAACTAAACAATTTCATATTTACCTCACGTTCTATTCAACTCATTCACTTTAATTTAAAGTGGTCCTCCCGGGATGGCTATAGCAATCTTTGGTCCTATATTTAAGATAAAATATCCATTTATTCATTTATCCATTCATGTATAGTTATGCATTGAAATTTGAATTTTTTTAAATTTTAGTCCTATAATATAGCTATGAGACTAGAAATAGCTATGCATTGGGCTTGCTATAACCACACATGTATGTTGCTTCTGAGCTACCTAGATTATAGTAGTGACACGAAAGTGCATAGTTTCAATTAGCAAAAACAAAATGCATAGTTTCAAAGTAAAGCTTGAAACTTGAAACTGAAAATATGTGGAAGAGAGCAGCAAGCAAAGCTATTGAATATTCAAGCATGATTAGAAAGTAAAGAAACCCACAAGTAAAAAAATGCCTATCTCTTATGCTTTAGTTTCCAAGTGTTTGGGATTAAGATTCCTATTTTGGTTATGAATCACTCTACCTGAATAATTTCTACCACCAAAAAGGAAAATTGCTTTCCAAACCAAAAAGGAAAATTGCTTTCCAAGCCGAATAGAATATGATATTCTAACAATAAGGACTTTGCAACGTAATTTGATACTCGCCATTTTGGAAAATGTTTTGCGATCTTGAAAAGGAAAAGTTATTTTTTAAAATTCCTGACTTCCCTCGAAAAACATTCCTTCTTTGAAAATATTTTATTTGTCTGAAGATCAAACAAATATAAAAATATTTTTTAAAAAATCAAACAAACACAAAAAAAAAAAAAAAAAAACCTTGAAAACATTTTCCCGATATCAAATAAGCCGAAAATTTTGAAAAATATTTTTTGAAACTTTTTTCCAGAAAACAAATGGAGGCTCATATTGATTTACGAGGATGCATAAACAAATATTTACAAGTCAGATAGTTGCAATCCATGCTGTAAAAGAGTAAATTGCCGGTTCCATGAGATCAACAACAGATCCAAGGAGACAATTCTACAGTAAAACCACACATAGTCGAATCACAAATTCTTTAACTTTATAGAAACTGGTGGATGTATCCTTATTAGGATGATTGTGTGTATGTAATAACACATAGGAAAGGAAAGAAAAACCAAAACTGTTTTCTAATGATCTAATAACGTTTCCCAAGAAAAAAAAAACAAACTTAAAACATAATATCCCATCATGGTTCTCTTGAAGCATCTTTCCGTCCTATATTGTTCTCACCTAGATTATTTTGGTTGTTTGAAAACCATGTTCACCTCTTGCCGGTGGTTTTCTTTACCGGGGCAGTGTCCTCGTCGTCGGACATGATATCTCCATACTCCCACATGCCTAGCCTCTTAGTACGAGCTTCTTCCTGGTCTTTTTCTAATTCGTCAATGACCTGCTTCCTTTCTACCGGCTCCCATCTCCTCCGCTTCTCCAACCTAGCAAGTCCTTCCTGCAAAATGTTACATGTAAAATATTGTAAAGATTGGCGACATGCAATAGCTAAATAACTTGCATAGAGGGGCAGTTGCGAGTGAATATTTTTAAAATGTAAAGCTAGTTGACAATCCAAATGTAACTTTAAAACAATTGTAGATTTTTAAAAATCATTTTGTAGCAAAAGTAAGCATATTGAAAATCCACGGATAGGGGATTTCAGAAAAAAAAAAAAGAAAAAGCAAGTGGTATGTAATATGTATACATGTTCTTATTTTTAATCAACCACCACACATTTGCAATAAAAACATACCTTCAACATGCGGGAATTTAAACTTTCATTAGCTTCTTCATCAACCAAAGTTACCATAAGGATAGTCCCAGTTCCTTGTCCTTTGACTTTTCCTCCAGAAGCATCTCTCTCTACAACTACAGCCTTAAACTCTTTCGGACCACTTAGTGTGTGCTCACTTAGACTAAAAGCAGCCTCCTGCCCATAATCTTCCTCCAGACTTGGAACCTTCACATAAGCAAGACTACACAGCTGCGCAAGGCCAGGTGATGAGGACACGGAAGAATCAAGAGGTCGCAATTGACTGAAAGAAACCAGTTCTTGATTTCCATAGTCAATGTAAAACACTTCGAATTTGTCTTTTGGAGATTCGACAACGCCGCGAGGAGCATTTACAATCTTCAAGTATTGGATGAAAAGAAAATTTCAAAAAAAACATCATAGAAATAACAAAGATAATTTTTTTGTACCATGCATGCAGAAAAAGGAAAGAAAAAGAAGTAATAAGTAAGAAGTGTGGTACAATGATGTCACACTCACCATTGCTCGGTTCCAGGAATTATCTGCGCTAAACTGTGCAAGGACAAGGTCGCCTTTCTTTGGATTGAAAGCACCAATCAGAGGAGCCTCTTGGAGTGTCAAAGAAGCAAGCTGCTGCTGAATGGACACCACTTTCTGATCTGCTGGCTGAACATAGAACTTTCCGCCACCAAGGACTTCGGTAACCACTACCTGAGAGCATTATACAAGTAAAATATGTCATAACTTTATTGATAGTCCAACAAGTACTAGTCGAATTGATCCAATATTTATATTTTACCTTGAATTCTTCTTTTTTCCTTTCAGAAGTTGGGCCATTAGATACTTCTTCTCCCTCAACATAGTTCTCCCAAATCTTCAACAAAAAGAAGTTATAAGCAAAATTAACAAGTGGGATACTTGTGCTAGGATATTAATTCTCAATCTCACCTTTAATTTCTGCCTCTTGGCAGACTGCTCAGCCTGCGCAAGCAGGTGAATATCAGGTATCCTATCAGTACCGAAAGAGGTTTGAAGCTTCGCCAAACCAGCTTCAAGTAGTATCAGTGCGACATTGGATTTCGACTCCCATAAAGTTCCCAAGAAAGTGCCTGTTCGGTCAACAGTTTCTACTTCGATCTGTAAAACAGAAAAAAATTATCAGGTCAAAAGATTATAAAGAAAATTTATGAACATTACCCAGGACATAAAAGTTTATAAAGGATCATGCACTACCTCAACATCCCTCTGCATTATTTTCCTTCTCATTAGTGAAATTGCTTCACTTGAATAAGGCTCATCTCGTCCAGGGCATCTAACTCCGGAGATCGAGAAAGCAATGCTGCATGTTTCCTTTGGAATATATAACTTAAATCGGTGACCACTAAAAACATATTCCACAACGGCTGTCATCCTTCTGTTCCGTTGTAAAAATGGCAAGAAATCTTTCGCTTTTTTAGCTGAAGTCTGTAATGATTTTAAATTTTAGAAAGTGAATCTTATGAATCCTTATATATGCATTAAAAATGGATAAAGTTGTATTCTCACCGTTATGAAGTCATTGACATGCATCACTGGAGCATCTTTTCCGGAATACATCCCCTTCTTCCCAGCTTTAGCACGCGATTCCGCAGCAAGAAGAGAATCATAATAATTTGATCTAACCTCAAGATCACGATGCTTGATGACTTCACCAAAGCCGCGAGAAATAATTAACTCAGCAATATTTATCCCTGGTTGCTGACTGCCTGCACTAGGAGGAACCTGTGGGGCAACCTCACCGTCCCTTGGCAAAAAGACTGATCCAAAATCCATGACCCTATCTGTAGCTCCAGGTCCCTCTGCCAAGTTTACCTTCCTCGAATATTCCATTGAAACATGTACCTGAAATAATTTTATTCTAACAAGTCAAAGCCACTTTGGAAAGATTCTTTAAATGCGAACACTAGTAACATCCATACTTGACGGCCAATTAGGCGTGTTCGCAGAAGATCTTTTGCTTCACGAGCATAAGGAGGGCTCTTTTCATCTTTTCGTGGGTTGCCTAGTCTCGGACACCTTATACTTGAGAGATTTACTCTTCGCTCAGCTAATGGACTTCCAAATGGAAGAGAATCATCTGCTACAACAATGCAATCCCCACTCACGACCTCTATAACCTAAAATAAATTCAAATTAACGGTTACAAGGATTCAGTTTTAAAAAACAAAATATGATTATACATCTATTTGGATAAACAAAAACCAACCTTTCCACTAAAATTCTGATCATGAATTGCCTTCGAATTAGAAACTGGGGGCACATAGCTTGTCCACATTCTTAATCGGCTCTTCTTTGCTTCAAGCTCAGCATTTTTTAGTTTGCGTTTGACATCATCATCCAACATACTAGCACTCCACTCTACATATTTAGCTAAGCCCTGCATACATGAAATAAGACGTTAGAAGAAGACCAAGTCAACTACAAGGATTTGTTTCATATACACATGTAGTGTTTTAACACAAGATATGAACTTCTAACGAGAAATTATGCATTTATATGTACGAGGGAGGCTAAAATCATTGCAATCAGGAAAAATATGATTATTACTAAATATGGGGACTAACTATTAACTCCGAGTTCCATTATCCTATCAAGGATATGGAAAAGAGCATTATATAATTAAATTTAGGACGTGTACTATAATGAAATCAATATTAGTTTCTTCCTTTTTCTCATCAATGTTTAAGTCCAAAACATACTTGTTCAACAAGCTCCATAGCCAAATCCTTGGCAACATCACCATCAGGATAATACACTGAACCAATCAAGTTGCTGAATTTGTCAACACCCTCCAGAACAATGCGGACCTGTATGTTAAATCATGAAATTAGAATCTGGAAAATACAAATCACAGTGAAGATAGGTTGTTCAGTAAAACAATACGCACATCTCTATGTAGTACACGAATCTCAGTAAAATGTTTTCCTTCCCGCGCATACAATTCAGGGGTGACTTCATTAGACGATGCAGAAGATGCTGCAAGTCTCTGTGCTGATGTCAATGGGCCACGAGACTTGGTAGAAGTATTTCCATTTTCATCAGCTAAGGTAGTCGTTTCAGGTTCAGGAACAGGGTCGTGAACAGCCCTTCTTCCCATGGATGGTGCCTGTAATATATAAAAGAGATAAAATGTGAACAATACTTTTATATATGAAACCTATTAGAAAATTGTTAAGATTAATCTCGGATTCTACCTGAATACCAGCAACAAAAACTTGGACGAACTGAAAATCTGGAAGTAAAAAGACACGAAGACTGCTTCCATCACGAACTTGCTCAACAATAGCTTCCATGGGCCTACCTTTGTTGGAAGCTAAGAGGCTCATTGCGTCCAAGTTACTGGGATCACCTACTGCAGAAGGAGGTAAGTTTCTGATTGCTGCCTCGGAAGCACCAGGCTCCTATGAGTGATGTTTCATTGTTAGAGTGTTAGCATATAAATAAGCATATCAAACAAGAAAAGAAATAGACGGCCAAGGCCCAAAAATGGTTATGGTCAAATGACCACCAAAGGGCATATGCATTGTATTCAAAGAGAAACCTTAATAATGTAAAAAACACCAACAGACTAGCCTTACTACACACATATATAAGCTGTTTTAGTACATATAATTTTTGTTTGCAGAATATCAATTCTAAAGTGCTCTTATTTAATATCCAGTTCCTACACAACCCTACACATAAGAATAATAGATAGATACGAAATCAAACTCTGATATTGTCAATAAACAGTCCTTTAGCAATTTAAATGCCGATTGCAGTTATAGGACTAACCTTGCTCCAACGACCAACGCCCTGTTGCTTGGCTAGCTCTTCTAATCGTAATAGTTCGGCTATAAAAGGACTAACTTCAGCTTTCTGTTGACTTTGCTCCCGAACCTCTCTAACCTGTAGAACAAGATTCAATCAATATTATTAAACTAAAAGGGTGATTTATCATCAGCGATTCGAATATAACAAGTTGGGCAAACTAGAAGCGTGATTAATCATCAGCAATAAGAACCTAAGAAAGGACTGACCTTTGCCCAGCCAGCAGCAACAGCGAGACAGGCAACGTTCTTATCACCAATGAAAACAGAACCAAATTCTCGGCTTATAGATGGTACTTCATAGTCCACTTTAAAGATAACCTCCTATTGAACCAAAAGCGAGCAGGGCTTAAAGCTTATAAGATTAACAAATATACAAGTGAAAACTAAGTCACTATTAACTAACTACCTGTCCTATGCAAAGCTTCCTTAAAAACTCTCTGCTTTCCCATGCAAACGGCTCATCATCACTGTTTTTGCGAGCCTGCAGATGATAACAAATGGTACATTATTATATATAAACTAGAAAAAAATATAAAGATTTGAGACCAGTGGCCTCCTGATCAGGCGGTATCTCCCTCGCTCCCTCTATAGGATGTCGAGGGTTCGAACCTTGTTAAAGACAAGGCTGGTGTGTGAGTACATTTAACAATCTAAAATATATATAAAGATTTGATCTTTAAGGCCTGTATAGATTTACCAATCTTGGAGCAACAAGTGACGACAAAGTTATGGTCTTCTCAGGAGGAATTTCAGCCTTTGTGTTCCCCATGATCACCAGAGAGTCCCCAGATGGAACAGCTTTAACTTTCCCCTTCAACCATCCCGAGGCTCCTGCTGTCGCCATTCCACCAGCTAAAACGTCTGCACAAGATAAAATATTATTAACCGTGCTCGACACGTAATCTTTATTCAACCACACTATAAACACTAATAATCTCGTATCAAAATCATAAATTCACATCAAACTATTCATGCAATGTATATCTATCTACACACTTTCAACAATCCAATCAAGCAATCCACAACAACAACATACAACTCACAATTCCGACACATCAAAATTCCATCTTTACACAACTCAAAACAACTGCATGTAAAAACACATATCGATCTACCAAAACATAAAATTCACGAAAACCAAAACATACACATTAATTCACAACTTCAACATTAAACATCACGACATCGAAAAACAAACAGATAAATCACACAACCGAAAGAACTAATCTTTCACCGCCCGATCCACCACCACGAAAAACAATCATTCATTCATTCATTCAAAACAACACGTATCACACTCGCTGTGATCACACATCCAATCGCTAACAAAATCACAAATCAACAAATTCAAACACATATAAATCCACAGCAACAACTCAATTCAATCAAAATCAATACAAACAACAACATATACACACAAAATTCAACAAAAACAACTCAATTCAATCGCGAAATCATTGCAAACACTCAGATCTAATCAATAAACACAATTCACAGCCTCTACAAACACAAAAACTCAAAATTAACAGCAACAGATTCATACAGCATAAAGATGAACAATATATACACACAGATTAATGTATCTATCATTGCAATAAGCTGTATAGATCTGAGATTGATACCTGTTTACGAAGCTTTTTCTGTGTTTCAGTTTATACGGACGGCGGATCAACAGAAACGTAGATACAGAAGATGTATGTAATGATGGTTATATATAGTGAAGGGTAGCAGGGGGTAAAGATATGCCCTCCATATTGAGGGAAATTACCGAAATTGCCACTGCTGGTTAATTCTCGTAATATTTGTGACAGTGACTCTGTTTTGACTTATGAGGAAAGGTAAATTTGCCTTGTTTACATCGTCATAACACGGAAGGATAATCAATTTTATCCAGTAATATGATGCCACGTAGTCCTGCGGTGAACTTTTTGGTCAGTTACAGTTATCCGGGTAAGTTTTGACTTTTTTTACCGCTAATGTAAATTTATGATAAAAATTGTGCTATTTTCTATGTTAATTGTGCTATTTTCTATGAATTTAATTTTATTCTGGTAATTGTAAGAATTATTTTTCACCGGTAATAGTAGCCCTGAAAATTGTGCTACTCTGTGTAATTTTAAAATATTTGTTTGGGAAGATATTTAAATTTGATAATATATGATTCAGATACAAACAATTACACACCCGCTCCCGCTTAAATTTAGTTTCTCTTAATTTTTATAAGATAATTCTATCCGGATACGATTGTCTTGAAATTTGTCGTATTATTTATCAACTAATAAAATATATTTTGTTAAAAATTTGAAATTTTATAAAAGATGGTTAAGACCCGCTCCCGCTCAAATTTGATTTCATCCATATTTTTATTCAAATATGATTCAGGATTCGTACCTGATCAAATTTTAAATATGGATAATTTTGTCTCATTATATTTCTAACCTAACACCTCGATCGATATACCTTACTCATTTAAATTTTTACCTTATTTTAATGAAATATATTCGACTTTAATTTAATGAATAATAAACTGCCAAGTTAAGATTAAAAAAAGTGATTCCGGTCTAAATTTTAACACTCTCAATTAATACAATGGATTCGAATCAACTCAAAATTAACTGATAACCGAATAAAATTATAAATTCAAATCTGATTAGAATATATCCATACTAGTAAATTGCGGATACATGTTAAATTTTGACTTTGTTTTTTATGGGTAATCCCTTGTGATTAAAGAGTGTACCTATTATAGAACTAACCATCACAACCTGAGCGGTAATAATAAATGTCAACATACATAATTATTTTTGATTCGAAAAATAAAGATTTGGTTCATTAAGATGCAAATATGATTTTGTTTTATCTTCGATTTATTATAAACGAATATAAACTTTGTTTCATCTGATCTCATCGTATACGTCGTTACTTAATAAGTAAATTTTGACAAGTTACAATAATTTTTAACAATCACAACATTTTGTCATTTTTCTGTTCCACGCATAATTCGATAGATAAAGATTCGGTTCATTAAAATACAAATATAATTTTGTTTTATCTTCGATTTATTGTAGTTGAATATGATTTTATTTCATATGATTTCATCGTATACGTCATTAAAAATTAGTAAATTTTAACGAGTTGCATTATTTTTAACATTAGCAGCATTTTGTCGTTTTTCCGTTCCACACGTTTTCCACGCATGCTAATATTTTATTTAATTTGAATTACCAAGTATGATGAGTTATAATTTATTTTTCCCCCCATACACTTAATTTAAGTGTTTTAAACTTCAAAAAAGTTTTTCCAAATATATTGTTACTGTATATTTTTTTTTAAATAAAGTCATCGTTTTTTTTCATTTTATTATTTTCGTTTCAACAATTATATATGTGTGTGTATATATCTATCTTATATATTTTAGATTTTAAAATTTAATCATCTAACATTAGATTTTTTTAGGAATACTTATTTTTATAATATAATTCTTACTCATTTTTTCAGTAATTTCAACGTGTGCTTTTTTTATTTTAATTTAGAATGAACCAAACGTCAAATTGATATATATCAAAATTCTGATGTATATGTATTTAGTAAACAAAAATTTGGTAACGAATATATCTTTTTATTAAAATTTGAAATCAAACCCGACCCGATGTCTACGTATAAAGTGCTTGACGAAAAACTTAAGTACTATTTCACAAATTCAAGAATTACTTACTAAAATTTTTTGAATTACTTAAAAATTCAAGAATTACTGCCATAAATAAGTTAATTTTATTATGCATCTTAGATAAATTTCCTAAAATAATTATAAGAACATTATCTAAATAAGTATTCTCAAGCTTTTTTTAAACAGTCTCTGCTTAATACCGAATTTATAATGAATAGATAGATTTCACAAAATTAAGAATTACTTACTTAATCTAAGATGTTTTAAATATAAATTTTTGGATACGGGGCAAAGTAGGAGAAAGGTTTATTTGGACACATCGTAGGAGGATTTTTTTGAATCTTTTTAAAGTATAAAGCGGTTAATTATTTACACATTCAAAAGTTCTTTTTTTACCGCATATCTCCACTTTCGAATAAAATATGCGGTTTCGAATAAATTAATGATTGTATATTCCTCAAGTATCAAATTATGCGGAAATTGTCCAGGAACATGGTCTTGTCTTAGATGTTACTTTTTTGATCAGTTTTAACTTTGGGTACAATTTCTGGTAATTCAAATTTAATTTACATTAAACCGAAGAGATAGACATGAGACGTGTACTTTTAACTTTTCCTATTTATGATAAGGATATGTATGCGTAACGAATATTAGCCTTTCTAAAGATCTGTTTCTGTATTGACATCATTTCCTAACTAAAAATGATATAAGCAATTCCAAAAAGAAAGAAAGAAAGAAGAAGAAAGCAACAAAAGAGAGAAGGATGGACTGAAAGAGAAATTTAGGAATAAACAATGTGTAAAGCAGAAAAGCTTTATAACTTATAGTGGCATAAACTACGAACTGGATTTCTTATTCTTAATAGTTAATACTTAATATGTGCACATTTATTTTTTAATGAATTGCAGTTTTATGATTGATTTTGCATTTTGTATATCTCCAATAATGAGATTTATATAAAAATCAATAAATACATTATCAAACTCGGAGTAGAATTTCTTATACGTTTATAATAGTTATTATAAGATTAATTAATTTATTCTTTTCCAAATTTGCAGAATAAGATGTAGTTTGGTTGAAGTAATTCTGGAATCAGGTTTGAGCTTAATTCATTCTAACTGTATACACGGAACCAAAAAATATAATAAATTAATAATTAAATTAATATTTTAAAATAATTAAAATTAATAATGTAAAAATATTATAACTCAAACATATTCATTTCAGCACCGAATAATATAGAATATCAAAAATAATATCTCAAATCCATAACATCTTAAGGGGTCGTTTGGTTCAAGTTTTTCAGGTCGTTTGGTTCAGGTTTTTCAGGTATCGGGTATGGGTTTTGTTCATTTCAAACCTATACCTGATGTTTGGTTGCAAAATTTATTGCTCCAAACTCATACCTCAAACCCCCAAAATATATATTCTATATATAATAGGAAAACAAGGA
>PHNY01192212.1:3568-13666 GCA_003724115.2 Anethum foeniculum | reverse complement strand
TCCTAAACACTATTCACCTCAAGAACACGGAACCACTAACCAAACACTAAATTGAATATCCGCAAAAGATTCATAAGAATGAGTTACATAGCAAATCCAATTATCAGACTGTAATCCATTCAGAAAGAATTTTTTAATTTAGTGAGTATCGTATTCAACCCCCCCTTCTACGATACTTCGGGACCTAACAACTTCATTTTTGAAAGGCTTTCCAGTGGCGGATTGGGAAGTTCGTGATTTTTTCACCCAAATAATTGGAGATTGCATTGAATCTTTTTACATGCAGCAACTGAGAAATACGGAAGAACAAGCTTCATTTGCTTGAATCGTGTTCTTTCGAGCTGATATAATTCCAATGATTCTGAATGGTGATCCCATGACCAAGTTTACAATTAACAGAAAACATGTTTGCATGCGTAAATTTGTCCCTAAGAGAACCATGTTGGTAATCTATCGAATTTAATTGCGCATGTAGTGTAATATTCAACTTTGAATTTAAATGCAACGCTTTCACTTGTTCAACGTTTATTGATAGCTGCTGCTATTGTTATTGTTACTGTTGCTATTATAATAATTATTACTATATTAAATTATTTTACGAAAATTTAGAGTATATAATGTTAATTTTTTTTTTTCTTATTTTAATTGTCATTAATGATATTACTTGTACTTGCATATAAATTAACAATAAGTGCTCAATAGAAAACAATCAGACGATAGAATTTTTTATCATCTTTGTTACGTGCCACATAAGACGTTACTTCATATCATTAATCATTTTTGGACATATATATATGTATTATTTGACATCTTCTGCATGCGATTTTGTCCACTTTATAATTCAAACCATTCATGTGTTACAACCATATAACGTATCCACATATTATCTCTAAGGTACTAAAGATAGTAAAAAACGTAAATTGCATTCTTACTTTTACACTTTAGAAAATAAAAAAAACAAATTAAATCATAATTTGATTGTGATTCTTTATCTTTAATGTTTAAATCAACACTAAACCATAATGAGTAAACATGATCATACTTATATAGTCAGTCATGAGAGGTTTTCACAGAACTACACATACAATAACAAGTTTAAGTAAATTCTTGAATATACAATATCTTTAAGATATTTTTTGTGATAACAGACATTTAATCAAAAATAAAATATTTCTAAGTAAGTTACCCATATTCATCGTTTACATGGTTCCTTAGTGAACCCATTCTTTACTCTTTATACATAATGATTCTTTTTAATTTGATTTAAATATAAAGTACGTAAGTAATTAAAAATGATAACCAAAAATAAAATAAGGGTACAAGGTGTTAACCAAGTAATTTGAAGAAAGTGACTTTTGTAGAGTTTGTGTCTCTAGTAAAGGTGAGTTAATTGAAATTCGGTCAAAAATTGCCAAAAACTCATTTATTATTAATTTTTTATTTAAATTTAGTTAATATTAAAGGATAATCAAAATACAAATTATACTATTGTTAACGGAGTAATTTGGTGATAACAAATTCGGGGAGGGTTGCTGGAATTGTAGTTGTGATTGACGACGGTGCAGAGCGTACGTTATGGAAATTAGAGTTAAAATTTAGTGTTTGGGGTTGGCTGAGATTATATGGATTATCGAATTTGCAATTAAGATCGAATGTCGAATTTTTTATTTTTTGTGAGGGTTGTTTCATACCATACAATGTGCATAAGTATAGGGGATCAAGTCAGACATAGTTTTTGGGAGTAAGAAATCTAGATGGACTAGGTTTCCCTCTCCAAAAGCCCATAAAACTCAGGCCACCACCTTAAGTAATCATCGTGAGCCTAAAACCCAGCTACTTTATCGGAACGTGACGGTTAAGTCATTGACCCGAGATTATCGGAGTCAAAGCCTACCTTGAATCACTGAGAAGAAGTAATTAGTCATAAGGCTGACCTATCGGATTTACTCAAGGGCGACGCTCTAGGACCCACCAACGTGCAAGGCTGATAATGGGTTTAGCCCTCTTCCATAGTTGTAATGAATGATGTAATTAATAAAGGGCGAGTCCCAATATCTCGTGTGTCATTCAGTAGCTCTTGTGGTCTTCTTTTTAAGGCCCAAAGGGCGAGGCTTTCTTTGATAAGACTATTATGACAAAGGGTGTATTCTCCTTTAAGAAAAGGGCGACGTTCTCCTTTAAGAAAAGGGTGAGGCCCTTGCTCAAGGATAAATAGTCCTCACCTCAGGTGAGGCCCAAATTATAGAAAGCCAAAGTGTTGACAGGCTAGCCTTCGGAGGTGACGTCGTAAAATTAGGCGAGGCTATTTTATGGTGTAATAACTATATTTTACTTATTAAGTAATAACTATATTTTACTTGTTATAGTTTAGTATATAAAATTTAATTACTGAAACATTTTTTCATGAAATGCAATAAGTACCAAAATTTCAAATTTTGGTTATCACTTAATAATTTAATTAATCAATTTTTCTGGATTCGATTCTCTTCAACTACATAATTATACAAGATTTATTTATTTTATTTTACTTTTTTTTATTTCACCTCGGTTCGATTCTCTAAAACTAAATAATATATATATATTACTCCCTCTCTCCCGATTTATCTTAGTTGGTTTGACTTCATATTTAAGAAATTTTAATTTTACCTTTTTCAGGAATTTACTACCCTTATTTGCGAAGTTTTACAGTTAATTTATTGTAATCTATAACCTTTTATTAATAAAGAAAGCACATTTTAAGTGGCACAAATTTGGTTTCACTTTTTTAGTTCCACCCCTTTTTAGTTCATGTATGTTTTATAATTATATATATATATATATATATATATATATATATATATATATATATATAATTTTTAATAAAACTTTTTTAGTTTCACCCTTTTTTAATTCATATATGTCTTATAATTCTATATATATTAATTTTAATAAAATAATAGAAATATTGGAATCTTATTTTAATTTTAATTCTTAATTCTTACATGCCACACAATTCTCTGTTGAGCGGGCACAAATACAATTTCACACAATTGTTATAAACTAATTGTAAATGGTTGTAATAAACTGCTCATACTCGGTACAATATTGAATAAGAGATTGTATTATAATTTACAAGGGAGTAGCAAATCAATGTAGCAGGAAATTCTTGATTTAGTTGCAATATGCACTTTTTATATTTTTTAATAAAATAGAATTATTAGAATTCTATTTAAATTGTAATTCTTTATCCTGTCTGCTATACGATTCTCTATTGAAAACCAATACAAATACATACATATAATTAAAAATTTTAATAAAAACATATACAATTACTCAATATGTACTTTTATTGTAAGGATTATGTAAAAGTTACATTATCTAAATTTCTTGAAGTAAAAGAAATATTCTTTATAAGAACTTATTGTAAAGTCAAATTCGAAAGAATCTATAATCTCTATTAATAGGAGAAAATCCTTTTTAAAGGTAATTCATTACCAAATTTCGTTTCAACTCTAGTATTCTATTTTCTAGTGAAATTCTATATTATTTTTGAATAAAGTAATATGGTTATTATAATAGTATTATAATGCTACTTAACTCGGACCTATTCTGAAAAAATTGAGGCTGCAATTTTTTTTATTTAAATTCTAATGAGTTGTATAGATAATTTATCAATAAGAATCATGTATATTATATCGTCTTACATTTCTTAAAATAACCTTAACTAAGTAAGTTAAATTAAATAATCCTTGTCAATAAGCCAAATCCATTTTTAATGAAATTATGATACCTAATTTGGTTCCACCCCTTTTTTTAGAAGGAAAATTTTCCATTGATAAGATTTAAATACAAACCGAAAGGACAAAGTTTCTTTCATTCATAAAAGTGTATCATCTAACTGAAAATCAAGCAAGTGCTCCCAAAAAATTAGATAATATCGTTTCAATGCACGAAAAGGGTCTCGTTAAAACTTCGCAAGAGTAAAACCCTATAGGAAAAAACTCAAGAAGGAAAACGAGTGCCCTATACAAATTACATTCTATATACAACTAATAAAAATATAGTGTCTTCCGCTATTTGTAAGAAGTCTCTCATGTCATCAACATGTGCAATTAAGTTGTCTTGTCTCCAATGTCCTTGACTATATAATTGTGCTTTAAAGGCTGAAAAGATGATATGCATTAAAACTCTTCCGATCATTCTGAAAATAAGAATAAAAGAAACAAAAAAAACATGTTAAAATAATAAAGAAAATTATATCTGATAATAATTTATTATAAGGTAATTAATATATATAATAATTCGTTAAAAAGATAATAAGATCTAACAAAAAAAATCTTTAGTTAGACCTTAAAAAATAAATAATAAATAAGATAATCTAATTAAACATAAATAAGCCAACAAAGTGGCACAAGATTGCCTCTAAAAGGTCAAAATAAATGTCATTAAAAGGCTTTCCATAAATGGCACAATTAGCCTTCAATCAAGGCAAAATGTATCTGTCCAATCCCCTGACCAGTCCCACATGCATTGTCATTACTACCGCCATCCGACGGTAAGTCGACTCAAAAATTCGTTACTCGCAACTCAGTACAATAATTCAACTTTGCGGACAACCCGAAACTCGAAACTCAGCCTCATCAAACAGATTCAAACGTAAAAAACAACTCACGAAATCAGTTTTGACCTGGGACATGACTGTTGAATCGGAATTGAAAAAGACGACTTAAAATTAGAACTCGACTAGTGAGTCGACTCAGTGTTCAAACATGTCCATCGTGACTCATAACAGGGTCCAGACTCGCGCTGCAATTAACGGTGATTGGAAGGTTTGCAGAGGTGAAGAGAGAGAGACGATTAGGATCGTTCATCTAAGAATAAGGAAAAAATGTCATAGAGCCGATAAGATTTAGATCCAATAATTTTTGAGGTTTTTTGATGAATAGAAGAGATGAGTTCGGGGGCGGGGAAGAAGGCAAGGCGGCGGCTATTCAGAATGAGACTTAGAATAGGGTTTATATTTTTGATTTTACCGATGCGAAAGTTCTATACAATCAGTTATCGCCTTGGCAAACCTCAAGCAAGAAGAAAAAAAGAGATTTCCATCGTTAAAAGCTGATGGAGCCCCCAGATAATAGGAGATTCCACCCCTATTTTTTATTTCAACTTAAAATTCATGTCTCCCCTACAATTTTATATTGTTCTTTCATAAAATAATAAAATTGTAAAAATGTAATTTTTTTTATTACACTATTGAGTTACACACATAACGTAATTTATAAAATATTATTATTTATTACACTATTATTATTTATTATGATTTTTAAATTAAACAATAAATAAATATTATTATTTTATTATGGTATAATAAATACAATAGAATAATACAAACTGTATTATTGTTGATTAATTTAAATAAATTCTCTTGATCAATAATTCGCACGGGTTATTCTCTAGTTTCAATCATTAAATATTTTTAAATTTCAGTTTGACTCCCGGAAAAACGTAATATTTATGCTCACCCCTAATTAAAAGCATATTGAATTATTTATATGTAATAAATCAGATAATGAGAGATAAACTAAATTTTTAATACATATATTGAATTAAAAAATGAAAAAATAAAAAGAAACTCTAAATGGGCCTTTAATTAGCAGCCCATGTACTAGTTTAGGTTCAAAACCCAATTAGACATAATCGGGTCGGGTACGGGTGAGAAAGGGGCAGTTCACAAAATTCAAATTAGGGCTAAATTAGGAGGAGCGCAAGGAATTTAGGGTTGAAGAATTGAAGATGAGTAAGGAGAAGGAGAAGAATATGGTTATTGATTGCTCCTCCTACATATCATCATCGGAATCGGAGTCAGATGAGGCGGAGAAGAAGAATCAATCAGGCGAAGAGTATGATTGGGACGGATTTCCCGATAATCAGTGTATTGTGGAGGGAATAGAGTTAGATGAGGAGCTGATTCACGATTCGGATCGTGAAGAATTCGGTCGCGGATACAATTTCATGGTGAGCTAGAACCGAACCGTAACAAACCCTAGAAACCCTAAAAAAACTTACATTCCATGTAGTAGGAGTCACTTTAATTCAGTACTGTATAATCTTCAGCATCCGCTTGCAGCGTTAAGCAAGCTGGCTATTGCTCGGTATAATGGAATTCAGGGTACAGATTATGATATGTCGGTGTGGTGAAGGCTTATAAGGGTGTTGCTGGTGGTTTTGTGTTTACGATTCGGTTTAAAGCTTGTTTGGGAGATGAGCCTGCTATTTATTAAGGAATTCCAGAGAAGACTAGACTAAGGAAAGAAAGACGTATGTTCGGATTAAATTTGTGTACCCTCTGCCCTAACTCTCAGGTGATGTTCGTATATCTTTGGCTCTTAACATTATGCTAGGTTTGGTGTATAAGTTTTGCTGGTAGTATTTTACCTACTTTGAGGTTTCTGTGTGCTTATTATTTCCACATGTTGTCGTGTACCATCCATTTTTTTAGTTTTTGATTAATAATCCACTACATCTCTGTTTCATTCTTAGTAAATTAAACCATGCTTGTGCTGATTTAACTGTTGAAGTTCTGGACTCTGTTGGCTTCAATAAATTTATGCATCGGTAAAGTGAATAAATTTATGCATCGGTAAAGTGAATAAATTTATGCATCGGTAAAGTGAATAAATTTATGCATCAGTGAAGTGAATAAATTTATGCATCGGTAAAGTGAATAAATTTATGCATCGGTAAAGTGAATAAATTTATGCATCGGTGAAGTGAATAAATTTATGCATCGGTAAAGTGAATAAATTTATGCATCGGTAAAGTAATTGACGTGATATAGACACAGCTTATGCTTGTGGTTTTGCTTGTATTTAAAACTCCATTATCCAGACTCTCCATCTTTGTCCTTATGTTGCCCACGGACATGACATGGGTGTTGGACTAGATATAGGATTAAGTTGAATCCTTCTCATTATAACCAGACAATTCACACTTCAGCTTGTAGCATCCTACTTCAAAATGAATATTAAGGTCTCCTTGCAACTTTTTTATAGAGAGCAACTTTGTTACTTCCTTCAGTATTGCTAGCCTATACAGGAGCCTTTGCTAAAACCTCTTGATATTAAGAAAAGGGTGTTTCTTGTAATCCAACACTTTATCTTGTTGTTATGTCCAATATCTAGCATTACTATTTTTTTGACTCTACCTCCAGCTCTTCGTGTTTGGTAAGATTTTTCTAGGACAAACCCTTTTTGTGGGTCATTTTTCACTTTTTTTTCATATTGCTCATGCTTATTACAATATTTAGTTCATGTTCTTGTTTGGTGAGAACATAATGCTCATGATTACATATCTATAGTTTATATCATGATCGACTTCTTAAGAATCTCTGAATCGAAAGTAAACTTACAAGAGCAGCGATCATATTAATAAGCCATAGACCTTTTTTTGGCTAGAATGTGTGAAGTGAGATATAATTAACTATGCTTAGTATGTTAGGCCTTCATGCTGTAGTCGTGTAATATCAGTATATGAAAGTTTTGCTGATATCATTGTTTATCAAGATAAAAGATAAAGATAATATGTTTCTGTTAAAATTTCCACAAAAGACCCCTGTGATGAGGTTATATCCAACATTGCTATGTTATTCGTAAATTGTAAGTGCGCATTGTTTAAAACAACACGAAAAATGAACAATCCCACTGTCAGTATATGTTATAATGAAATATGTGTCAGTTTAATTGAAGTTTATTGGCAACATGATTATACAAATGTCAAATACCATTTAAATTATATAAACAGAGAATACTGTATCTATAGTTGTTAAAAGCGAAAAATGCAAGCCAGCTAATAGAGTCAGAAAAAATAACAAAAACCAAGATACACGTAAACATGTGAAATGACTTAATGACGGATATTTACTGAATTCAGAAGAAGATAAAATTGTCCAAGACAAACAACTTCTAGTAGTATGACATTGTTTGTGTTGCCTTCTATTTTTTGTTAATCAAAAGTCACAATCACGATTTAAAGAGTCATCTATATCTGGTGTATAAGTTCTGCTGGTAGTGTTTTACCTACTTTAAGGTTTGTGTGTGCTTATTATTTCCACGTGTTTGTAGCATCCATTCTTTTAGTTTTTGATTAATAATCTTCTAAATTTATGTTTCATTCTTAATAAATGAAACCATGTGTGTGTTGATTTGACTATTGAAGTTCTTGACTTTGTTAGCTTTGATAAGTTCATGCATCTGTAAAGTGATTGACATGACATAGGGACAGCTTGTGCTTGTGTGTTTTTGCCTATATTTAAAACTCTGTTACCCGGACTCTCCATCTTTGTCCTTATACCGGTGTCCACGGACATGATATGGGTGTGGGATTGGATATAGGATTTGAGTCTAATACTTCTCATTATAACCAAACACTTCACCTTGTAGCATTCTAATACAAAATGAATATTAAGGCCTCCTTGCAACTTGTTTATAGAGAGCAAGGTGTATGAATAACTTGTTTCCATGTTACTTTTTTAAGGCCTCCCTACAATCTGTTTATAGAGAGCAAGGTGTATGAATAAATTGTTTTCATGTTATTCTTTTGATTTTATTCTACAATTTAACATAAATAATTAAGTAGATATGATTTGTGCGTAGTAGAAACTATTTTTAGCAATATACCAATACAATGAATCAGTCCATATAAAGTTTTACTTGTCTTAAGCTTAACATGTTGAGTCCCTACACCCGTGTCCACCTTTTGATCCCTATCCAAGAATTCTTATTATATTAAAACTAAGAATCTGACTCTTGGATCCGAACCTGTGTTCGACACCCATATCCGAATCCGAGTTACAAAGATTTAAAGAAGTAGATGTACAACTTAATTCTTGCAATTTGTTGTGGAGTAGACAAGTTGATCAATTCAAATATCTTTAGTCTTTTCAAAAGTCATTTTGTTCCGCTGTTGTGGATTCTTTCTTTCAATTTGTTATGGAGTAGACCAATTGATTAGTTCAAATATCTTTAGTCCCAAACCCTTAAGTCAATTTGTTCCCATAGCTCCCATAAATTGGTAGTTTAGCATGATGTATAAAATTGCAACCTCAAGGGAAGCAAGATTGTTAACAATTAAATGTCTGTATTTGTATTTTGTGTAGAGACTTCGCGGATGGATTTAGGTTCTTGTTATGAATTCCTTATATGTAGTTCTTGTCTTTATATCTGAAAAACTGATTAAACGTGTCTTTTCGTAAACCTATGAGTTATACTGTTTTTGCTGGACAATTTTTATATTTAGTTACTACACTATTGGTGAATAGTTATAGACCTTGTCTTAAACGTTTTTAATGTACTGATTGAGTTTTTTCGTTTGCTTCCTTGCTACATTGCGTAATATAAGAATGTAGAATGTGTACATCAGTTCTTTAATTTATAGTCGCACATTATTTTGACGATAACTTACTTGACTCCCGTAATGTAACTAGCAAGAAAAGATAAATTTTAAGAGGCATTAAACATTTTAAGAGCATAGTTGTGTTATGAAACATTCAGTTCAATATATGTGTTATGCCTGCTGATTCATGTTTGTGATACAGTCTATTTAATTGACGTGATCAACTTTATTGCTTCCTTCATTAATGATAGGTTATTCAGGAGCCCTTATGCTTAATACTACTTTTTAACAAGATTCTTATTCTTAGTAGCTAAAGACATGTTTTTGTAGAAGTAAACTATTTTGTTCCATGAAACGCTTCTATTTATGACTAAGGGCTCATTTGTTTACCCCTTAACGCTGCTGAATGAACAATCCACTGACCGATTCCAATATTCGGGACATTTGGATATCAAATTTTGTTTAGCTGACCGAATCATATGGTCATGAATGATCATTTAATAATTTGTAGCCGAGCCATTCAGCTAACATTTGAATACAGTAGAAAGGTCACGTAACATGATGTCATATAATAAAATACATGTTGTTAATTTATAATAAATTTAATACTTCTTTAAAATTTATACTTTTTCTAATATTATTATATCGTAGTCAATATTATGTTACCTAAAAATTCTAATCATACTTTGTTTCTTATTAATTAAGTTTAAGATTGTTTTATTTGAACAA
>PHNY01192074.1:9883-31510 GCA_003724115.2 Anethum foeniculum | reverse complement strand
TATATTGTGTGTGTGTGTATTGTCTATCATTTTACTTATAGGTTATACTCCCTCCGTCCCAATAGATTCTTAATATTTAAAATAGAGTGTTCGACACGCATATTAAAGCTCTTATTTGTCATAGTTTTATAATTTATTTTTAAAATTTTCTTTTTTTAATAAAAATTTAGACATTTAATTTTTATTTAGAAGAAAAAAATTTCTAAAATAATTTACGCAACTATAGTAGATACGAGCCTTAAAATGTGTGCCGAACACTTCATTTCAAATGTTAAGTATCAAGTGGGATGGAGGGAGTAACAATGTATTTAACTCGAGTATATAATAATTTTTTTATCAAATTATTCAGGCCACAACTAATACAGAATTCAAAAATCAAATTTCATATCGGTTAATTCAACTATATATATTTTCGACCCAAAAACATTTAAATTTGAATTATCTTTTCAAAAAAAATTATGGATCCAACCATTTAAATTAAAAGATTACGTAAAAATTATTGAGCATATCAAATTACGTAGAAATTGATATAATAGGCGATATATTTTGTAATCATATAAGATTTAAAATATACGCCATTACATACTTAAGGAAAATAAATATACTTTATAACATTAAAATAATTATATCTTTTATGGGTAAATTTTATAATTTTTTTGTACCAATTTATTCAGCGAGACCTTTTTTTTTGTATGGTTAAATTTGTTCAAAACAATTGTTAAACATGATCTTAGAACACTCACGTACAAAAATTTCCTACCTTTCCAAGTATATTCACTTTAATATATTGTTAAAAAAAGACCTAAAGATATAATAAAATATAAATTATAAAGTATTTGCAAGGGTTGATAGTGAGTTTTAAACTTATAACAGAACGATTGTTTAGCATAATGATTAATATTGGGAGATCAAGGGTTAAATTCCCAATTATAAAAAAAAAGGGTTAAATTTCCAATAACTGCTAATATTTTTCTAAAATAAAGTCATAGTGGCGTTATTGTAATAAATGAAAAATAAGGGTATAATAGAAATTTTAGAAGCATTTTATTCACGTTATTTGCCTTTGTATTCTCATTTAATATGTAAGTAATAGAAGATTTATTCTCTTATTTTCCCCATTTGTGCTTATATTCTCGTTTAATATATAAGTAAGAGAAGATTTATCCTTTTATTTTCCAAGTATATTCACTTTAATATATTGTTAAAAAAAGACCTGAACAAATAATAAAATATAATTTATGAAGTATTTGCGAGTGTAGATAATAAGTTTTAAACTTATATCAGAATGATTATTCAGCATAATGGTTAATATTATTACAATTTACAAGGAGGTCAAGGGTTCAATTCTCAATAACTACTATTATTTTTTTAAAAGTGCTATTTTATTGAGATTGTTTCCCCTTGTATTCTCGTTTAATAGGTAAGTAAGAGAAGATTTATTCTCTTATTTTACCCATTTGCTTTAATATTCTCGTTTAATATATAAGTAATAGAAGATTTATTCTTTTATTTTTCCTTGAACAAAGAAGTGATAATAATTCCTGACAGAAAAAAAAGACGCGATAATTATTAAATTAAAATTTATTAAAATTATATATATATATATATATATATTAATATTGTTGATGAATTTCATTAATTTATCATAAAATAGGGCTGTAAATTAACGAGTCAAACTTGACTTCTTTTTTTAAACTAACTAAATTGAGTTAAACTTTCGAGATTAACGAGTCAAACTTGACTTCTTTTTTTAAACTAACTAAATTGAGTCGAACTTTCGAGTTGAAAGAAAAATGATGTTTAAAATTAAATAGTAAACAAACGAGTCGAATACGAATTTGATTACCAATAATTTTAATTTATAATATCAATTAACTTTTTTCAATCTAATTATTATCGAAGGAATAATACTTTATAATATCTGAAATAAATCAGAGATTATATATTTTTTCTTAATTTATTTATATACACTTGTACACGTTTCTCTCCTGTCGGCGTGACGCGTGTGTTTGTACCTGGAAAAAATAAATAGTATGAGAAAATGAACGTGAAATTTGACGATACAAACAAAGAGGCAAAGATAGACTTACAACACAGGTGCTTCTTTACATCCCTAGCCAACTCGAATTCTCCTTTATTTATGAAAATTCAAGTAAAAAGTTTACAATTTTAAAGTGAATTTTGATTGATATGTGTGTTGAATTATATGATTGTGGATTGTATAACAGAAAGTTTGTGCTTCATTTGATTCTTGATGCGTTTGATTTGGTGGGTGATCACTGATCATGCTTATTTCTTGTTATATTCTTTTGTTTGTTTAGTTATGAATTGCTTTCTTGATTTGTATGTGTGATTTATGTTTTATAAATTTTCATGTTTGTTTGTATGTTACGTATGAATCTTTTTGAAGCTTTCGAGGTTATGAGTCTTGAATTAAGTACTTCTTGGGCCTAAGATGTATGAAATTTTGAGATTTTTGTGATGATATATAGAATACAATTGTTTTGGCAGTTATCAGAAGCTTTGTAGTCCAACTATTGACCATGCCCTGATCATCAATATTTTATGTAGACCATCTGAATGTGTATCTATCTCTCATGAGTCTTATTCTATGACTGCTCAAAGGCGCAATACTAATCTTGTCATACCCTGCTGAGTGTAATTTGCTTGCCTTAATATGGAACTAGGTCCTAAAATAATCTTGTAGAAAGACCAAAACCTTATTTCTAAACTTATGTTGCTTTTCCGGAATTATTGTGTTAATAATATTGTTCTGATTTTTTGTTTTTGTTGCATATAAGTTGACATCCTGTATCTGACTGTGCTGTCCCTAACCCAGGACACGTTTTGGTGGCAGTATTCCTGCACAGATATTTTGTGCTCGAGAGCATATATCTCACTTCATGATGTATAATCAGAAGACCAAAAAGGCGAAAATGATAATTGGTTATGATAAAGGCAATACGGCAGATGCACTTCAATTTCCCATCTTTGAGCTTCCTGCGAATCTGTTATATGAGATCATCTCAAGGCTTCCTCTCAAGACCATATTTAGTTGCAGATGCGTTTGTAGAACTTTCCTAAAACTTATAGAAGATCCTTATTTCGCAAAAACTCACCTTGATGGAGCACTTAGTACCAGTACCACAGTTATCGTCAAAGAAAATCAGTTCTCCTCTCCATATTTTCGTCCATACATGCTAGAACTCGATTTCACCCCTAAAAAATCCTCTCTCAGCAGTGATCATCATCTTTATCATCAGCATATAATTTCTAGGCAGAGTGGTGAAGTAGCGCAGAGAGATGTCAAATGCTGCTTTGTTACAGGTGATGCAACTTTGATTAGTTCATGTAATGGACTGCTCTGTTTATATTCCCCTTCACTAAAGAATCCTACATATTGCATTTGCAATCCTGTTAGTGGGGAATGTATGACTCTCACTCACCCAGCTCCCTTCACTTCCGACTCCATATACCTCAACCATTCTGGATTTGGTTTCTGCCCTAAGACTAAGCAGTACAAGGTCATCCGGTTTATGAGCTCGGCATCGACTTCGAGAGCAGTAGCTTTGGTGCACACACTGGGCACAAGATCATGGAGATACATAGGCGAATCCCCACTTCCCAAGTCACAAGGATCCTTTGATTGTTTTCTGGATGGAAAGCTTCACTTGATCACTGCTAGTCGCAAAATTTCTGATATAGTATATTCTTTTGACCTAGAAACCGAAAAGTTTGACCCTGTCCCAATGCCTGCTCACTTCACTCCAGAATTTCACCGTGAAGTCTCTTGGATCAGTGTTGGAGTTATAGGTGGCTGCCTCTGTCTATGCTATACGTCTAACGATGCTTACTTTGAGGTTTTCACAATGGCGGAATATGGCATTCGAGAATCTTGGATCAAGAAGTTTGCAGTTGATGTCAAGTATTATTGTGCGTTGCTAGTGGAGGATTTTCAAAAGCCTATAAAATTTTTAAATAATGGGGAGCTTTTGTTCTTATCTAGGTTAAATAATCTTGTGTCGTATTGTCCTAAGAAAAGGGCTTTTAGAGATATTAAGAGTTTGGGTGACGGGAGGGTTGAAGTTATTGCTCATGTTTCTAGCTTTGTGTCCCTTAAGACTCATGTATTTAAAGGAGGGATAAATTATGAAAAGATCAAGCTGAAAAGTCCAATGCTAGTGCAGAATGTATAGTAGATGCCAGTTTTGTGTATGTTTGGACTGCTGAATTTGGGAGAGGGCCAATAAGATGAAGGATGAGAAGCTAAATTTGTGAAAAATGATCAGATTTTCTGAAGGCTAGTTGTTGCTTGTAAGTAAACCCTCGGAGGCGGCTTTCATATGCTATGTATTGAAGATGTAAATTTAACATGAATGTTTTGGAAGTTGCTCGAGCTCTCCTGTTCTAGGCTTCTCTTGCAGTTGGATTCGGGAAGGTATGCGTCCAAAGTATAACGTAAAAGTAATGCAAGGTCAGTTGACATATCAGTTGACATATTTATCTTGAAGTTTGTCAAGATGGCTAGAACAAAGACATTGTAGGCAGTTTAAGAAGAGTTTATGTATGTTCTGTATTCATTGTAGAAATAAATGCTGTTATCTTTGCCGAGTGATGTAAGAGGATATAGACTTTTTCTTCACTGGCTTTTGAGTTGTTTTTAATAAAGAGTATATATTTGTTATAATGGATTTGTATACCCTCCCTGTTGTTTGCAAAATAGAAAATAAGAGGCCTAGTTTTTTGTGAATAAACATTTTTTCTTTCTGATCCAGGAAAGTTGAACGCAGAACAAAACAATCACAAGAATAATATTTCTGATAGTTTGTATTTCCTCTCATGTTTACACCTTTTTGTACAAATCAATATATGCAAATAAGTTTTCTTATATATAAACTGATTTGAATTCCATAATAAAAAATATAATTTTTAAATATCGAACAAACTATATTCTATTGATTCAATATTCGAATTCAACATGATTAATTCAAACTACGACTTGTAACATGATTTAATTGACCGAACTAACTTTTCCGTAATTATAAAATTCAGCAATTCTCAAAAAAAAAAAAAAGTCCACATGGCCATTTACTTTATTATTGGTATCGTAAATTTTGTGTTACATAATTCATTATAAAATTTCGTGATGTATCCAAAGCGAAAAATCATATCTAACATTAAATTTGTCATATATATTCGTGTCCGTAAACTATTAAAAAAATTAAAATACTAAATTAATGTTCCACTTCGGTGGTGTGTTAAAATTCGGAACTAATTAAAGGGCTGTTTGGCAAATCTTATTTGTCAGAAATAAGTTACTTATTTCTGAAAAAAGTACATCGAACTGTACTTTTTTCTGAAATAAGTTACTTATTTTCTGTAAGTTTTTGCATATAAGAAATATTTAATCATTCTTAAATACTTAATTCTAAAAATTAATATGTAAATGTGAAATTTTTTCCTGTAAGTTCATAAGTACTTAGTCAGGAACAGCCCCTGGATGCTCTTAATAAGGTTTTTTTTAGACGAAAGGTATTTATTCCTTTCAATTTGCCCTTTCCTAACAAGACGACGACGAGAAAACACTGAAATTGCTGAACTTGAAACAATAAACGGTATCAGGTTGCTTCCATATAACTCTGTCTCTTCTCCTTGTAATTATGATTTCCTTATTCAAGTGTAATTGCTTCCTGCTTTCTTATCCTCCTTTATGGATTCATATTGCACGCGCACAGAGAGAGAGAGAGAGAGAGAGAGAGAGAGAGAGATGGAGAGAGATGGATGATATCTTATCAATTGTTTTATGTTACTATGTGTATTATATATGTGTGCGTGTGTGTATATAATGTTTTGTTATACTTCTTCTATTGTGTATGTGTAATAATTAGCTAGAACTGATATTATCCACACTTTTCTGCTTGTTCAATTTCGTACAAAATACCTTAAACTGTTTTAGATATTCCGTAAGTAGAAATTACGTGACGAGAGGGTGAGGGATCACTGTTCTTAAATACATTACTAAAAACGGTGAAATTGGCAATACTCATGTGCTTTTGAGCTGTGAGAGTATTTTCACTCATCCTAACCTAATCTTACTTAGGCCAACTATATTTATTGATTAACTGTTTTGTATTGTTACTTAGATATGTGATTTCATTCTAATTAATTAGTTTTATTACAAATGTTCTAGAATTAGGATAATTATACTAGTACTTGTCGTTTACTTAGATAGACAGTAAGTTTAAGATTAGGTTAGTTTAGGTTCATCATATTTTTGGATGCAATCCTTCTTTTTAAACTTTTCTAAATTATTACGAATCATTGATTTATGATTAGTGGTCATTTGAAAGGCTTTATCTTTGTTACTCTCTTCTTTAATCTTGAAACCCCATTTTGTCTCGTTTTCATTTAGTTTATAGCTTTTCAACAAACCTCTCCTACATTGTTAGAGCACCTCCCACCACAATCACACAGTTAAGCGCCACCACCTAATCTAGAAATCTTTTACAATATTCCATAAAGTGCGTAGTGCCCTTTCTCCACTTCTAAAACTCATACTCAGCAAAGCTGCGTTGGAAGAGTTTTTTAGATAGTTGGTCATATATGAAGGACAGTTAGGTGTTTTGTCTTGTCGTTTTCAGTTTGTTGCTGTCTTAATTGACTTGCAATCGTGCACGTGATAGTATTATCATTTCTTATGCCTTGTTATTTTTTTGCTCTTATTAGTGCGTATTTGATGCTTTTACTGCAGTGGAGAAGCCTTTTGTTTTGCAGATATCGAGATTAGTGTAATTTAGTAATAATATGCAGATATCTTTTAAGGATGGGAAGGGGATGCATAGTACTGCAAAGTAGATTACAGAATAGATAATAACTGATAACCTGATTTTTTATAGGATTCAGGGGGGAAATGCAATTACAATATTGGAGGTAGAGTAGGGTCTACATGCTTATCACGTTACCTATGCTGTTCTTATCTTCTTTTTGGCTTTCTTATGCATTTACTTGTGTACATATATTGTAGTGTATGCAATTACAATTATGTAACAAGAGGGTGAGGGAGAGCGGTTTTGGTGAAACCAGCAATAATTAGGGGAATGGGGTACCTAATCTTAGTTAGGCAACATATTTATATTAATTTAACATTTTTTATTACTACTTAGATACAAGATTAAATTGTAATTAGCTACTGCTTTATTTATATTGTTATTTCGAATGTTTTAGAATTAGGATGAGTTTAGTAATTGTCGTTTACTTCATGAAGGAGTGAGACTGAGTTTGGAATAATTTAGGTTTATTATATATATGGATGAAATCCTTCATTTAATATCATTCCAGATTATTACGAATCACTAATTTATGACTAAGGTCACTTGAAAGGCTTTGTCGTTATTTATCATATTTTTTAATCGTAAAACCCCATTTTCTCTCCTGTTCGTCAATTTCTAGATTGTCTACAAACATCTCCTGCATCAGTTTGAAGCCTTAAGAACTTGTTAGTGCAAAACCATCACACAGTAAAAGCACCATCACATAATCTGATAATGCCCTTTTTATGATTGCATTTCTAATAAATATATTCAGCATTCAGCAAAGCTGAATTGAGAGAACTACCAAGGTAGTTGTCTGTCAGTCATATATAAGAAATTGTTTGGTGTTTTGTCTTGTTGTTTCCTGTTTGTTGGCTTTTAAATTGACGTGCAGTTGTGACAGGTAATAGTATTATCATCTCTTATGTCTTGTTACTTTTTCTCTTATTAGTGCAGGTTTGATACTTTTACTGCAGTAGAGAAGCTCTTGTTATGCAGATATCGAGGTTAGTATAATGTGATATTAATATGTAGATGTCCATTGAGGATGGGGAGCGGGTGCATAATACTGCAAAGTAGTTTGAAGAATGCATAATAACCGAAAACCTGATTTTATAGGATTGAGGGGGGAAACATGGTTACAATATTAGACCCAGTAGAGTAGCATCTACATGCTTATCATTTTACCTATGCTTTTATTGTCTTCTTTTCATTCATGATGTCTTTTTTACTTTCTATATGCATGTACTTTAGTACATATTTTTTAGTGTATCAACTTGTGGACATCCTTTTATTATACTTTTGAAATGTATCTTGTTAAACTCTTCTATTTTTCTCTGTGTATCAACTTTACGAGTCCTTCTTCACTCCAAGACCACTGTGAACAAAATTTTCTGTTATTATACCTTTTTTGGAAACCAGTTCTCATTTCGGTGATCATTATTCATGACATTTATGCCAATGCATTTGTCACCATTGACAGAAAGTCAGGTGATTTTATTCTTTTTATTAGTAAATTAAGTTTTCTTGTTTTTGCTTTGCAGTGCAGAGTAAACAGGTCCAGCACATTCACTCTATATTTCATCGCCAACTCTGTTCCCCAGAGAAAATTATAGTTAAATTTTCTCTCCTACAAATCTTGGGAAGCTGAAAAAGGTGCTGGTATTGATGATAGTGGTAGCAGTTTGGATGGAATTGCTTCACATGTTTCTGCTACATTTTAGAAGGCGTTGAAGATGCTGGCGTTTATTTTGAAAACTGCTTATCAAACAAGGCATAACGGATGAGGAAAGTCTTCTACAATATCTGGTATGTAATAAACATTTTGTCTCAACCTCCTTTCATGCTAATTACTCAAGTAAATAATCTTCATTTATCAGCGGTCCACTTGTATAGAGAACAGGATCCAAACGTTATGATATCTGCATGGAAATTGTTAGAGTTGTTTCAAAAATCTAGAATTCTGAAAACAAGAAGAGGCATCTAAAACACTTTTAAGTGCAAAATCATTGAGTATCTGACATTAGTAAGTGATTCATATTATATGCTCCCTCTGTCCCAAAAAGATTGTCACTTTGACTTTTGCATGTATTTCAATATGTTAAAAAAATGTACCTACGTTTTTTTTAGAAATTTTCTTTTTTTGTATTGAAATTTGAATCTTAAACTTTTCTACAGAAGAGGACAATTTCAAAAACATTACGAGCAAGTACATTTTTTATGCGTCTAAAAATGCGTGAAAAATTCAACTGGACATAAATTATGGGACAGTAGGAGTACATATTTGAATATTGCGCAAATGTGTCGACCACTGGAGCATCATAGAGCATGATCATGTAATGCTCATTTGACCCACTTGTGGAAGTATCACTTCCCCAAGGTAACTGGTTACTAATAATACGGGCAGTCAAGTTATTTCCTAAATTCTTAGAATGCTGGCAACAGCTCTTGGATATCTGTTGTTATCGAATTCCTCACGACTTCTTTTTAAATTATCAGTAAAAATGAATTCTAATAGCTTGTTTTTTGTCTTTTGTACTCTTTGCGGCAGAAGTAGTTTCCATCATTTATAAGCACTCGCCTTGGAGTTATCCTGCAGCTTAAATGCAACTCAGATCACAACTTAGTGATTTCAGGACACATTTTGGGTAGAAGATGCATATAGATACACTCACAGTCATACACGAACTCATGTTTATTAGAAATAATCTAATTGCACCAACTTCCAAGACATCTTAGTAACAGATGGCAAGTGAGTGTTAACAATTAATTATTCGTCATTAATAGAATAGCAAGTTGCAATAATTTAACAAGTGATAACAGGCTAGTGGGTACTACCATTACCATGAAGTTTGTGGAAGCTTAATAGCTTTTTGATATTACAAAGCGAAAGAGTGGAGGTTAGTCTTGAATTCGAATTAAAAAGATTTAATTGAAATTTTCTTCCTTCCATCATTAAGTTTTTATTTCTGTGTATATTTCTGTGAATGAGATAACTTTAATATGACTTGTCCATTCTCGTTGACGGCTGAGATTATTTGTCAGTGTACAAATTAAGATTCTTGTATCTTACTTTAAATCCGAGGGGAAGCCTCGTCGAAGAGGTCATTGCCATACATTCAAGAAAAAGCTAGAGCTTTTTAGACATATTACCAAGTAGCTACAGAAGTAAATTCTCTCCTTTGAACTGATAAACAGTTTTCTACTTAGAGACTCCTATATGTTGTATGATAAATATTGGTAGTAGTCAACATGATTGACTTTTTTTCTTGTTATTATGCTTTATTTGGGCGATAAGATAGTATTTTGTAATCAGGCATGCTGCCAGGCCCATCTCCCGTGTGCATGTTTTAGACTAATTTTTGATAAATTTTACTTTCTAAATTTCCGGGGATACTTGAAATTCAAACAGACTTCCGGGGATCCAGCTCGAGTTCAGATACTTCTGCTTCCGGGGATCCAGCTCGAGTTCAGATACTTCTGCTCTTGCTTTAACTAAATTTCCAGCATCTGATCTCTGGCTAATTGATGTAAAGTATGTGGATAAAACTTTCAAGGTTTTACCCTTTAAAACTTAGTCTTTTTTTTGGTTTTGGTTGTTTACAAATGAATGGTGTATGTTCTATCACATGAAGCAAGGAAAGCGAGAGATATCTTGTATCTGTCACAGGGTTACACGGAACTGGATTGGAGAATTATGGGTGCGATAATTGCGTATCCTAAAGTATATGCACGCTTCAGAAGAAGACTTTTCTGTGGTAAGTTTTTGTTTTACCTCTATTTAAGTTGAACAAGTAATTGCTAGAAGCTTAGAACAATGTTTTTCTGCAGAACATAATATTGTATTTTATTATTTATTTTTTTGTAGTTAGTTCTTAAAAACCTTTATTATAGAGTTTAAGGAAAAGATTGTTTGCAGAAATACATTTTTGTATTTAAAACACAGCAAGTAATTCACAAGAAAACATTGTGTTTTACATAACAACATTGTATCCAATAATTTGCAAAAGAACACTGTGCCATGCAACTGAATAAAACAGATTGTGGTCCGTAACAGAACGGATAAATATGAGAATTGACCAAACAACAATCTAAAGTTGATATGGTTCTAAGTTCTTAATCAGACCAAGGTTCTGATTTATCATGACCCTTAAAATCGATGTATTTATAATAGGTTATTGACAATCTACAATATGTGTGCTATTTGAAAAAGAAAATCGTAGATTAATAAATAAACATTTTGTGTTTTAATTCAGAAATATTAAATATTAGTTAACCAAGTCCAATTAAATAAATATTATGCAATATTTTATAGTTGGCCAGCATTAAATCAATAGACTCTTTTACTAACGAATAATTGTTACGTTGTTTTTTGTTGTTCTCGGGCTATACACTTATGCACAGAGGCGGATTTAGGGGGGGTCCAGGGGGGTCCTTGGCCCCCCCTAAAATTGCTAATATAAAAGGTGTAGTATATATGAATATGCATTGTGTCTACAGCTTAGTTGGTTGTTGGGTGTGCTTTTGTTTCTATTGGGCAGGGTTCGAGCCATCACAGTTCTGTTTTGCTTCATTTTTTCTTATTATGTTGTGTACTAACATTACAAACTCCTTCAACATCTTAAACTATACTCCCTCCGTCACATTTTAACGTTCATTTATAACATAACTTCATAAATAATTTTAAATTTTTGTTTTCTAAATAAAAATTTAACTTTGAAGTTTAATTAGAAAAAAAAATTAAAAATAAATTACGAAAGCATACTTTGTATTCACCTTAAAATGCGTGTCGAAGATTAAAAAAATATGTATACAATTCAGAGGGAAATAGGGAGTATAAGTTAGTAAGATTCAAGAAGAAAAGAATTGTCACGATAATTTGACTCGATAAAATTATATATAAATGTATTCGACTTCATATTACAAATAAAATCCCTTTACTTTTACTTGTAAATTATATAAGTATAATTTTTTATAAAAAAATTTCCGGCCCCCCCTAAATATTTTTTCTGCATCCGCCACTGCTTATGCATGCATATCTTATATATACATATGAGCTATGAGGCAAACAAGCAAACACGTTTAATTTAATTTTAGAGATTGAGAATGATGCCTATAGACATCTCAGGATTTGTTCATCTAAATATTTTAACCATGAACAAGGTAAACTAGAAGACTAAAGTTCAGTTAACTTAGCTATGGAAAGTATCAATGGCACTATGTAACTTTAAAGGTTAAAATATGATTATTATTGACAACGAAGTAGGTTGTGCCAGTGCCACAGTCTCATTCAATTAAAATTTGATCATTTGTTTAAAACAATATTCTCTATCGTATTATGATGACTCTAATGTACCGTTTCTCTGTTAGTATACATTCTATGTTCATTAAGAAGTTCAAGTATTTATGTTATAGTTATAATAAAATAATATGTCAAATTTGCTTGTAGGTTACATGTTTTTATCTTTTCTATTTTGTTTATAATTTACTTATAATATTTTTAAGTTGATGGAATAAATATAGAATTGAATACATTAGGAAATATTGGTCGCAAAGATCTATAGTTTTAGTAAAGATATATTGTCGTATATAACACCAAAAATTACTTCATCGTTAAAATGCAAGCTAGTGTAGTACACTAATAATTAGTATCAATCGTATTTTCTTATTGATAACGACATAGGTTGTGTCACAGTTTCAGTCAATTGAGATTTGTTGTTTTGTTTAGAACAGTATTCTCTATTGATCTCTTTAGTATTACGATCACTCTCATTTACCCTTTCTCTTTTAGTAACATTCCTGTGTTTATAAAAAAGTTTAAATTATTTATATTATGGGTATGATAATTAAATGTCAAATTAGCATGTATTTTACTAGTTACATATCATCTTTCTTTTGTGTTGTTTATAATTTACATATTATAATCTTAAATTAAGGGGATAAATATGGAGTTGAACACATTAGGAAGTATTGGTGGCAAAATCTATAGTTTTAGTAAAAAGAGTCATATCTAACTCCAAAAAATATTGTTGGTGCGTAGCACGGTAAAACGCAAGCTAAAGTAATCCCTAATATTCTATAGCCCTCTTCCAATCTATATACACGTATACAGTTTGCTTCAACCGTGTGTATTTTGTGACTGTACACGTGTATCTATAGCCAGAAAAGCTGTATGCGTGTATCCGTAGCTAAAAAAAATAGTGGGATTAAATTATTGTAAAACTTGGCGTTACAAACGAAGAGACAAATATATTCTTTGGCAGGTGCTCTTTTTCATCTCTATCTCACTTCAATCATCTTTAATCAACAAATTTGACGACACAAGAGGCAAAGATATACTTTCGCAGGTGCTCTTTTACATCTCTATCTCACTGTAATCATCTTTTTCAACAAATTTGAAGTAAAGTTTACAGTTTTGAAGTGAATTGTTACTAGTGTATGTGTTTATGTGGGTTGAAATTTACATGATTATGAATTACACAACGGAAACTTTGTGCGTTATATTGATTTTGTTGGGTTATCACGAATGTTTTCTATTAAATTCCTTAATGTGAATTTTTGGAATTTAATTTTATCGAACTCTGATTATTTTATCGAGCTCTAATGTGTGTGTGTATATATATATGTGTGTGTGTGTGTGTGTAATTACGTATGCATATATAAATTTCGGTATATATTGTATTTTCATTTTGAGGTTTTGTAATTTACATCTCTGTACATATAGTTTTTGAATTTTGAAAATTTACAAGTGCTTTGGCATTATTGTGATACTGAGATTATTGCTTCGAAAGCTACATCGTTAGTAAATTTGTATTGAACAATCAACTCTAATTATGGAGATATTTTGTAGGTGGCCTGGTCGCAAATCGTGGAAATAGAAACTTCAACAATCTTTGACATTGTTTGAGTTCTTGAGACCTCATTGAGGTAAGGGGATAAACGTTCCTCTTATACTGAATTGTCAATTTGTGCCGATTATGTTGATTATTTGGAATTAATATTGAATTTGAATTAATGACGACTTCCTTATCATTGTATTGTGGCAATGCAAATGTTCATTCTTTACTTTAATTTAATTATCAATCCAACCAACTATGAGCTTTGTTTTCTACTCTTGGTTGAAGCTAGATAAGGCCTCTTGTATAGAGAAATTAGTCAAGTGTATTAATTTGGTGTGTAAGGAAGACAGGATCTTATAGGCTTTCCAAAGCGGAGTTAGCAAGGGACCATGCATCCCTGTGGTAGAGGTCACATGAGGGAACCTTCAATTCACTATGGGATTGTGTTTCTCTTTGGCTGCCCCAAGGCGCTTTACTAATATTGTCAAACCCTGCTAAGTGTAATTTGCTAAGCTTCATATGTGGCTAGGCCTTTAAATAATGCAGCAGAAAAGCCTTTAAATAATGCAGCAGAAAGACGAAAGATGGTAGATTTTGCATTTATTAAAGTTAAAGTTGTGCACTTCTTACTCTCGTTGCTGTATTGGATTTGTTGTGCAACATTTATTATTCCGTATTTATGTGGAACACTGCTTCCCTTTATACAGGAGGATTTTTTAGTTTTATAATGGAGTAGGAGTTGTTTGTGATCGGATTAAGGAGTGAACCACATATAGTTGCAGCGGTTTTGACTTCTTCTTTTTTAATGCTGTTGGTGTGGTATTTCAGCTCATGTGCGTTGTGGACATTTGACAAAACTGGCAGCATGACATGCTTATCCAAATGCCCTGAACTTAGTTGACCATATAGTGTATTTAATCTGTGTTGCATATAAGTTGAGGTACTGTACCTGACTACACTCTCTCTAACCAGGATTTTTGGCAGTAGTCCTGCATTGATACACAAGTTTGTGGGAGTATACATCTCACATCATGAATCGTGGACTGAACACCAAAAAGGCGAAGAAGATAAGCGAGTATGGAAAAGGAAATCTGGTAAATGAACATCATTTTCCCTTCCTCGAGCTTCCTATGTTTCTGATTTGTGTGATCATCTTAAAGCTTCCTCTAGAGGCGATATGTAGTTGCAGATGTGTATGCAAAGCTTTCAAAAAACTCATAGAAGATCCTTACTTTGCGAGAACTCACCTTAATGAAGCACTTAGTACCAGTACCACAGTCATCATTAAACAAAATCATTTCCTTTCTCCAAATCGTACCCCCTCTCCAATTTATCGAACTTACATTATAGAAATTGATTTTTCCCCTAAAAAATCCTCCTGCAGCAGTGATCACCATATCTACAATCAGCATCTTATTTCTAGGCAGAGTGATGGAGTAGCCCGGAGAGATGTCAAATGCTGCTTTCTTGAAGGTAATGCAGATTTAATCAGTTCATGCAACGGGCTGATCTGTTTATACTCTCATTCACCGAATCCTACATATTGCATTTGTAATCCTGTTACTGGTGAATGTACGGCTCTCCCTCATCCAACTTCCGCTTCAAAACATAGATACCTCGGCCATTCAGGATTCGGTTTCTGCCCAAAGACTGCACAGTATAAGGTCATCCGGTTTATGATCTCAGCATCAACTTCGAGAATAGTAGCTCTGGTGCACACACTGGGAACAAGGTCATGGAGAAACATTGGTGAAGCCCCATATCCTAGGCCACGAGTAAACTTCGATTCTTTTCTGGATGGAAAACTTCACTGGATTACTGAGAGTCATGAAATTTCTGATACAGTTTATTCATTTGATCTGGAAACCGAGAAGTTTAAACCTGTCCCAGTGCCTGCTCACTTCAGTCCAGAATATAACAGTAAGATCTCTTGGATCAGTGTTGGAGTTGTAAGTGGGTGCCTCTGTCTTTGCTATACGTCTAGTGATGCTTATTTTGAGGTTTTATCAATGGAAGAATATGGCATTCGCGAATCTTGGATTAAGAAGTTTGCAATCGACATCAAGTTTTACTGTGGGCTGCAAGCAGTGGATTTGCAGAGACCAATTAAATTTTTAAACAATGGGGAACTTCTGTTCTTATCCAGGTTCAATTATCTTGTATCATATAGTCATGAAAAAAGGGCTTTTAGAGATATCAAGAGTTTGGGTATGGGGAGGACTGAAGCTTTTGCTCATGTTTCTAGCTTTGTGTCCCTTAAGAATCATGTATTTAAAAGATGTATAAAGTCTGAAAAGATCAAGCTGGAAAGGCCGACGGTAGTGCAGAATGTATGTCGCATTGTAGATGACAGTTCTGTGTCCCTTTAGACTGCTGAACTTGGGAGGGAGAGTTCTGTGTCCCTTTAGACTGCTGAACTTGGGAGAGAGTTGTGTATCTAAAGTTGACTTGCCAGGAGTGAATTTGTGTTTTCTATCTTCTGTTGATTTGTAAGAGCATTGTGCTTACATTGTTATGTTTTGTGTTTTTTGTTCTAAAAAGACTTGATCTGTTTGTAGTAGTATATTGCTGTTGAACTTTGTCTTGTGTCGGGAATATTTGAGAAGTATTTATTTTTATAACCTTGTCTTTTCAGTTGTTTTCAAGCAAGGAAAATACTAGATGATATTTTTCTTAAATTGAAAATACTAGTACTAAATAAATAATATGGGTGCACCGGACTTGTACAATGATTTTCTTCCAATTTTACTCCTTTCTCTATCAAATTTGAATAGAGGGCTACGTTTGAGAACATCTTTTGATTCGTTTCGACTTCCATTCTTCATCAGTATGGCGCATTCTTCAGCCTAGTCCAATTTTGTATGGATTTTTTTGGTTGCATAGCTTCCCTATCAAAACAGTTTTCTGGGCTACCAAAATTCCATTTTAGTTTGTCCAGGTTGAAGAATGGGTCGTTGCGCAGCTAAAGGTTTTTGTACACACAATGTAATTGCAGAAGACATCACCGAAGCATCATGTAGCTGATGTTGATAGAATTCATTAGATATTGACTACAAACAAATAGAATGTGATCAAATTTTTTAATCTCAAATTAATTTCAAACACTTTCGCTCTCAATTTCTTTGTCAATACACTACGTGAGCATATCAAATATAATGCTATGAGAAATACTATTATTTGACACTTGATCCTGTATTGTTATAGTTATTGTATTAGAGCATTTTCAAGGGAACAAAACCCTAAACTAAATTATTTATGTGACATTTAGATGACGTTTTTAGAGAATTTGCAAAAAATATAGATAATTACATTTTATTGACTATATTTATTGAACCACCAAACCTTTTCGGTATAATTTTCTTATCTTATTATACAAGTGTTTACCCTTCCCTTTAACTAAAAATTTACATAATCATTAATTTATCATATTTTAATTTTTCTAATCACCCTTGATAATGCTTTCAGAAGACAATGAAAATACTAGCAATTATACTTTCGAACAAATACGAACGCCAAATAAGTTAAATTAAAACTAATTAGTTCTATTTCAAGATAATGGATTTAATCTCAAATTCTATTACATCTCCAAAAATCACTAGACTGCAGATATTCTAATAATTCTTACATTTTTCCATACTTATTATTTGCTATTCTCGTGTTTAATAAATTAACTATTTGCTTTTGTAGAAATTTTGTACATATTGAAGAAATAAAGAAGAAATAAAGAAAAGGAAGGAAGGGCAAAAAGTGAAAGAGCAAAAAGAGATAAAAGAAAAAGAGAAAAAAAAAAGAAAAAAAGGAAGCTTCATGGAAAGTGCTTGGTTGAAATGGAAGATCAAGATTAAAACAACACAACAACAAATGTATGGCTAAGATTTAGCCAATCCACCCTAAAACCCTATTTTTTCCCTATAAATAGACTCATCCCCTTCACTTGTAATCAAACACCTCCTAGGCTAGGACTCTATGTTGGAATAGCTTAGTTTCATTTTCATTTTCTTGTTTTTAGTCGCTTTCTTTCATTTTGTAATCTCATCCCTAGGCTAGAACTCTAGGGGGACTAGATTAGCTTAATTTTTGTTCTTGTTTACCCGTCCCTAGGCTAGAACCCTAGGGGGTATTCAATTTCTTGTTCTTGTTCAAATACTCTTTAATTTTATGCAAATCTTGTCTTTAAATTTCATTTCTCTTGTTTTTATTTTCAAGTTCTTAGATCTACTTTTATTTCTTGGCACGTGAACTTTCATAAAACCAAAAAGATGATCAATAGTATAAGGCTACCCCTTATTGGTGAAATGATGCCTTGATTTTACTTTATTGCATTGTTCTTGATTTCTCTTAGTTAGTTTTAGTGGTAGATTTAATTTTTGAGCATTGTAGTTTAATGGGTTTGGTAGAGTAGTTTATTTTAATGTTGGGTGTGTGAGTTAGTGTAGATTTTAATTTTGTACAAGTGGGTGTGTGTGTGTTCTTCTTTAATTTCCTAGATCTAGTTTATTGTTCAATTTGATTTTGTTTTGATTTTTGTGTTCTTGATGTGTTAGTGGGTATGTTACTTTTAATTTGATGTTTGTAAGTTGGTAGTGGTAGGTTGCACTTTAATTTTTAGATCTAGACTTTAATTGTTGTTCTTAAATTTAGTTACGTTTTAATTTTTTCGGCGTTTTTACCTTTTTCCGGCCAAATTCCGACTTAACATTCATTTAAGTCGGGGGTTTGGTTGGGGTGCTTAGATAAAGTTTATTTTATTCTCTGCATTTCATTTATGCCAATTGGTTACAAATTCTAGTGTCAAAAATTTAATTGCTTTTCGTTTTCCTTTAGATTAATTTCCCTTTTAAAGTTTTAAAACGTTGATTTGCTGTTATACTCTGTTTTCAATTCGAACTTAACATCACACTTCTTCTGCAATCAGCCACCACCGCACTCACCTTCTTCCTGTAACCACCACTCCTTCACCTATGCTACAAACACCCTTTACCGCCCTTATACCACCAACCCCTGCAAATTACTTCACCTTCCTCCGTTTCTATCAACCAACAATTGCAACCACCGTTTCTTTCCTTTCCCCCGCAATCGAACCCAGCCTGCAAACCCAATTCGAAATCCACCATACCTTCCTGTATCGATCATACCTCCTGTCCATTTCCCTGCGTTTTTATCATCACACAATCAACCCAATGAGTTAATGAGTCAACTCACCTGAGTTCCGAGTCTGGAAGCAAAACGAACAGCCGAGTTCAGATCGCAATGGCGTTCACCGAGTCAACTCGGTGTTGTTAGCCGAGTTGTGGTGTGTTCCTAGATTGAGTCGACCCGTCTGTGTCTGATATGGAGTGTGACAGCTAGCTTCATTGTTTAGTTTTCAAAACTTTAGTTTTTAGTGTTTTTTTTTAAAGCTAAATCTAGTTTTGATTTTGAAAACATTTGTTTAGAATTGGTTGTATGATATTAATTGATTGGTGATTTGATAATTAACTGGTTGATTGTGTTTTTGGCTAATTGAATTTACGAATACGTCATGCCCAAAAATTCTAAAAATTTGTAAATAATTAATTAAATAAGTTTAAATTATTAGATTAATTAGAGTGGTAATTAATTAGGTTAATCTAGATTTAGTTTAGATTTAATTTTTTGATTAGGAAATAATTTTAGATAAATCACCTTTTTAGTTTTTAGTTTTATTTTCTTTAGTTTGATTAATTAGAAATTAGGGAATTTTGAGAAAATAATAGTCTCTGCGGAACGAATCATAAACACTAAAACGAGATCGTGCGCTTGCGATTTTAAATTAACTCATTTTCGAGCACATCAAGTTTTTGGCGCCGCTGCCGGGGACTATTTTAATTTTCGTAATATTTCTTTAATTTTTAGTTTATCGAATTAATTTTTTTTTCTTGCTTTATTTTTATTTCTTATTTTCAGAAAATTAAAGCGTTCGGGAAGTTGACAACCCGGAGAATTTCGCTTGGAAATTTTGGAAGCTTGCTTCGGTAACCCGGATCTCTTTAATTTTCGCTCTTTTTATTTTTATAAAATCACAAAAAACTCAGAAAATTGAAAAATCACAAAAAAATTGGAAAATCTAAAATCAAAAAAAAAATAGTTAGAATTACTTAATTGTTGCATCATGCATTTTTCACCTAGGAGCACATCATGCTAGATTTTATTTATTTTTTTGTTTTTAAATTTTCGTACCTTATAAATTGTGGTGATCGCTGGAGGACCCCAAGGTACGTAAATTTTTTTCGTCATTTAGATTAGGACACGTAGTTTAAAGCATCCATAATTGTTTATCGTTTTCGTATATAATTGTTTGTTTGCTTGCATCATTTAAATAAATCTTTAAGGGCAAAACCCTAAATCAAGATAAGGGAAGGGATTTCATCACTCTTTCCTTGGCCCAAAAACAATTTAATCCATCATTTTGCATTTCCCTAGCCTTTTAATAAAATGAATTAGACATCAGCCTCTAGANGGAAGAGAACCTAGAACGATTATTCCTTTATTATTCATTCTTTTGGTGACTAGGCTAGCGAAAGCTTACCTGGCCAATTAAGATCCGGTGACTAGGCTGGTGTTTAGCCTCTTGGCAATGCATGCTTCCTACCTGGCCGGATCAGTTTGAATATATATTGGAGTATAAATTCTAGTATTATCTTATCGTTAGGAGTAAGGTCTAGTTCTTTTTAGGAAACCTAGGATAGAATTTTTCTTTTGATTTTTCACCCTTTCTTTTTGTGTGTTTTAATTTACGCACTTATTTGCTAAGTGTTTTAATTTCTAAGGATGTCTGTAGCATTTAAGGATCATTGTTACCCCACCATGTATCCGAATTATAATCCTTCGAGTTTTGAGTTTCAACCTTATTCCAACTTTGACCAAGTCAATGTGATGTCCCAACCTACACCTCAAATTGATCCTTTTTACAATCCCGGTTGGAACACTCACCCAAATTTTTCATGGAATCAAGATCCAAACTTTCAAACTTTCCCTCCACAATTTCAAACATCGAACCCTTACCAATTTCTGATTCAAAATTATTATCATAACCCGATTCAAGCTCCGTTTAACCAAATTCCTTATCAAACACCTTTGAATCCTTTCGGTTTTGATGCGGAGAAGAGAATGAATTTAATTGAAAAGGGTATCGATGCTTTGGTTGAATCTAAAACAAACTTCATGCGAAGAATATCTAGGTTAACGGATCAAGCGAGTCAAATAGCCAACACCATTTGTGAGCTTAAGAAGAATGAGCTTCCTAGTCAACCCGAGGTCAATCCTAAACTTCCGATCAGTCAAAGATCGCATGAAAATATGAGCGCTATAATTTCTCTTAGGTCGGGAAAGAAGGTTGATACTCAGGTAGGTGATGACTTTCATGAAGAAGACGAGGACGTGAACTCTGAACCTAATAATTCTCTTTCTACTTCTAGTCCAAATCTTTCGAAACAACCCATAAACTCCAAGTTAATTGCTTCTCCTAACACACCATCTTCACCTAGCGATCCTTCATCTTCTAAACAAACCTCGAAACCAATTTCTGATTTGTCTGTCGAACGAGTCTATAAGCCGATAGCTCCGTATCCTCAAAGACTCATTTCTAATAAAAATTCCTCTCAAATGGAGCAAATTTTAGAAGTTTTCAAACAAGTCAAAGTAAACATTCCTCTTTTAGATGTCATTCAACAAGTTCCTTCGTATTCCAAGTGTCTAAAAGATTTGTGTACTCATAAGCGATCCACCCAAGTTCCAAAGAAAGCCTTTTTGACATGTCAAATTAGTTCAATTCTTTCAAATCAAATTACCGTGAAATATAAGGACCCCGGTTGTCCTACAATTTCATGTGCCATAGGCAATACTTTCGTGGATAAAGCTTTACTTGACTTAGGTGCTAGTGTTAATCTCCTTCCATTCATCGTTTATCAAGCCCTAGGATTAGGCGAGCTCAAGAGCACGAACATGACCCTTCAATTAGT
>PHNY01191970.1:338-12505 GCA_003724115.2 Anethum foeniculum | reverse complement strand
ATGAGTAATTGATTTGTATGAGAATTAGTGAGGGTAATTTAGTAAATACAGCAAGTACCAAGTACCAAGTACCAGACTACCAAAACTTTCAATGTTTCGTCTTTAATATAATAGTATAGATATATTCATATCTATCTTATAATTGTTAAGTAATAAATTTAAATTAATATTTTTTATATCATTACGTCCAAGTTTTTAAAACATTAAAATGTTAATAAATATTTATAGAACATTAAAATGTGGTCAATTTAATATAATCTTAATCAAAAAGGACATTTAAAATTTGAGGCTCTCGCCTCTCCGCTACTCCATCCTCGGCCCTAATTTTGACGAATTTTTGGGTTCGAAACAAGATGTGGGGAGAAATTTTTAAAAAAATTAGGTAATTGAGGTCTCTCCGCCCCGAAATTTTCAGCTCCTCATTTCTTCGCTCCCGGTTTCCGATCTCCGAATATAATAAAATTTACTCCCTCAGTCCTATTAATATTGACCATCAATCAAAATACACGTATTTAGCAATCAATTAAAACTTACCAAATTTAACCACAACTATTAACATATTTAGAAAAACTTAACATATTTAACAATTTTTTTGCTTGAATAAGGAAATGTGGCCAAAAGTTTTGGGACAGACGAAAAAGGAAATGTGGTCAATATAAATGGGACGGAGGGAGTATATATTTGTAAGTTTAGAATATTTAATTAATTAAGAATATTTATATTAAACGCATGTATTCTTTAATTTATCTTTATTTTAAATTATAAATAAATATTAATTTAAAATAATATTTAAAACATAATATAAAACTAGAATATATATATATAATACATTGTACTTTAAAGTAATGTAAACGAAACATTTTTCGTAGCATATTTTATCAGCACAACTATAAAGCACTAGGAGTTACTATCTGATCCCATCCAATTCATTATATCGGAGTTGTGCAAGTAGGTTAGGAAGAAATATAAATTAGTGAAAAAAAAAGAAAATTGAGTAAAGTAGTGGGATCAAATAATATTTAATGTATAAATTGAGTATAGCGAAGGACAATATTTGATGTATTTAATTTTTATATTATAAAATTTTATTATTTTTAATAATTTTTAAAATTTAAATAATTGAGAAGGACATCTAAAAAAAATGTAAAAAAAGGATGATATTGAGGGAGTACGTTTTAATAAGGTACAAAACAAACTCATTACGAATTTTAATATGACCACAAATTTAAAAAATCAGTTACAATTCAAGACTCGCATATTAACCCGTTATAAACTCGAAATTATTCAGGAATTTTTTCAGGGGAAAGCATGTAATAAATGAAGGTACCAGTACTGTAGTCATTACCAAATTTAGGACTAAAAACTATTCTTGAAATTATTCAAAAAAGCAGAAGAAATTCTTTCTTTTTTAAAGGTAAATTTTAAAAAAATTCCCTTGTGTGAAGCACGAGCTAAATTCCTAGTTCATTTTAAAAGATACAATTATAATGAAGAATGTGATATTTTTTAGAGTAAAGTGCACTTTGTGTACTTACGATTTGTGTGTCAGACCACTTGGGATACTATATTTCAAAAACTACTACATGCTATACTAAAACTCCAGTTTTGTCACGTTATGTGTAGTTTCGTTAAATACACTAGAAATGCAGGGGTAAAAATGTCTTTTTTTATTATCATTTTCTTCCTTAATCCGATATCCACCATCGATAACATTTTTAATGAATAGCTTTGATATCTCATCCGTTATTTGATGAAATCAAGTTATTAAAGTTACAGTAGAAACATTTCTCTTCCATATATTGATATTAATCTTAACTATTAAAATTCGCTTCAAGAAATTCAATTTTTTTTGAAATAAATGCAATGTATTGGTCTTGTTTATTTCCAAATTTAATCTTCATATCTAAATATACGAATTTCATGAAGTAAATCTTCGATATTAAAATTAATTTCAATTTATAAAGGAGAAAGGGATGATTTTGTTGCAATTTGAATGATTTGATTTTGTTAAGAAATGAATGAAATATCAAAGTTTTAATTCTTCAAAATTTTTATCAATGGTGAATATAGGTTTGAGGAAAAGGATGATAACAAAAGACCGTTTAACCCTTACATTTCAGCTACTTTTTAACAAAAATACACATTAATGTAACGTAAATGAAGTTTCAATATAGCAAATGGTAGTTTCTGAACTGAAATATTTTAAGTTGTCTGACTTACAAACTGTAAGTACACAAAATGCATTTTACTCTATCTTTTATGTAATAGTACAAAATGTTCATTATAAATTCTAATGTCGACAAATTTTTTCATTATATTCATTAACACGATTATGATTAACAATAATTTATCTTTTATATTACGCACAAAACAAACTCATACAAATCAGTACATGAACAAAATTCGAAACTCTCGTATTCGTCCATTACAAATTCAAAACTCCTTCGCATTTTTATGAATATAATTATAGAGGAAAAGAATATATAAAGATACAAATTAAGCTTATTATAGTTTTGATGTTAACAAAATATTTCGTCGTCATTATTAACACAATTGTGATAAATAATAAATTACCTTTTATAAAATATAATAATTACAAACTCATATACAAACAAAATTTTACAAGTAGTTACAAATTCGATACCCCCATCTTACCCGTTACAAACTCAAAACCACCATACATTCTAATAAATACAATTATAATAAAAAAAGATATTAGTTTTTATGTAATGGCACAAAATAAATTCAAAATAAATTCATTACAAATTTTAATATGAACAAAAATTATCATTATCTTCTTTAACACGACCGTGATTGACAATAAATTCTTATATAAGTACAAAACAAACCGATTACAAATTTGTATATAAAAATCTAAAGATTAGTTATTAATTCGAAACTTTCATATCATCAGTTGCAAACTCGAAACTTCTATTACAAAACAAAATAAACTTATTACAAATTTGTATACGAACAAAATTTTAAAGTCAGTTACGAATTCGAAACTACCATTTTATCAGCTACAAACCAAAAACTCCTATTCCAAAACAAATACAACTTCACATACAAACAAGATTTTAAGATCAGTTACAAATTCGAAACTCCCGTTTCATGAGTTACAAACCCGAAACTCCTATTACAAATTCGTATACAAACAAAATTTTAAAGTCAGTTACAGTTTCGAAACTCCCTTTTTATCAATTACAAAATTAAAACTCCTATTCCAAAATAAAACAAAACAAACTCATTACAAATTCGCATACAAACAAAATTTTAACATCAGTTACAAATTCGAAACTCCCGTTTCATCAGTTACAAACCCGAAACTCCCCTGCATCCTTATCAACACAACAAAGGTGAGCAAAGAGGCACAAAAATGTTTGTCACCCAAGAATTCATACTCTGACACGTACACCAGTTGTAACAGAAAACTCTCACACGTGCGAAACCTGACAAGCATGACATTACATCATCCCAAACTTTTTCACCCCAAAATGCCCTTGTCTTACGCACAACACAAAGTGGCATTCAAGTAATAAACCACAACTTCATGTCCTTTTAGACAAAAAGGGCCTCCACAAAACCAGTATAAATATAGCTTAAACTAGTCTTTGTGTTCTCAAGACTTTCAATGATGAAAGCTTGGTAGAGACTTAAGAGAGCTCTCTATCTCTCTCAAGACTTTCATATAAATAAAAAAATAAAGGGGTTTTATAAGTATACATTTTAGTGTTTGTAAGTAATTATTTGAGTATAAAGGAGGGACCTTTATATTCAAGAAGTTGAAAATTACTTAAATACCCAGACAAGATTCTTCACTGCTGATATATTTATGCAATGGCTTCTGATGCTTGGGGTCGAATTTCTGGCTCTTCTAGGCGCTCTCCATTTCAATCAGGTGATTTTTAAAATTTTAAATTTTTAAATAATGTTTTTTTTGCTAAAATAATGCTTAAATGTTCTTGATAATAATGCATATTAGTTCTTGATTTGTTGTGTAGCAAGAAAATGAAATTCTTGGTTTTTTTGAATTTGGGTTTTTTTAAATTTGAAATTTTGATATATGGTGTGTGAATTATGTTGGTGGAAATGGAATTGAAATTGGGATTAAATTGTGTGAAAGTGATGTTTATTTGTGAATTTGCAGACCCTTTTAGTGAAGAAGAGGATATGGAGGGGAATGAGGACTTGAGGCCAGAGTATAGTTGCCCGTTTTGTACTGAGGATTTCGATATGGTGGGATTGTGTTGTCATATGGATGAGGATCATGCTGCGGAAACTAAGAATGAGGTATGTTTCGTTTAATTTTTTTAGAATTTTGTTTTGTTTTTTTGAGCTGAATTTATCTGCTTAATGTGTGTATGTTTGTTTATGTAGTCCTTTCAAACTTGTTTTTGAACTGAATTTATTTGCTTATATGTTGTAATGTTGTATGGTTTGGGGTTTTGAGTCACTGACTGATCACTGTACTTGGTCGAAAACTTAATCTTGAGCTGAAGTTATGTGCTTATATGTTGAATTTTTATGGTTCTGAGTCACTGACCAATCACTGTACTTGGTTAAAAACTTGATTTTTGAGCTGAATTTATCTGTTAGTTTTGGGTTTTCAGTCACTGACAGATCACTGGACTTGGTTAAAACTTAAATTTTGAACTAAATTTATTTGCTTTTATGTTGTAATGTTGTATGGTTTTGGGTTGCCAGCCACTGACAGATAACTGTACTTGGTCGAAAACTTGATTTTTGAGCTGAACATATCTGTTGTATGGTTTTGGATTTTGAGTCGCTGACCGATCACTGTACTTGGTTATCAAACCTGAACTTTGTGTTGATTTTCATTTGGAGTTTGGGTAGTTATGCAGTTGTGATTAAAGTGCCTTTTGGGCTATTTTTTTGGGGATTTTCATTGTTGGAGGTAATTTAGTAACATAAAGATGTCAAAGAACTTTGATGTTGTGGCTTGCAATTATCAGAATGGAGGAATACGAGTAAACACATTTGTAGTGATGAAAACCGGTCTGTTGGTATGAACTACATACTTTTGTTTGTAAAATATATGTTTCAAGAAAATAATGCATACTGTGTATCTGTGTGAACATCAACTACATTTCAGCATTTAGTATAATGTTTTGGGTAATATGCAAGGCAATATTAATTCTTCTACTAAAAGGAGTATCTTAAAAGTAAAATATTTGTGAAGAGATTAAATATTCTGGTTGATAGTTATTATAATTTCTAAATCATTGGTATAGCGACTGCATTTTTACTATTAGATTGTGTACTTCCCTATTTTTGAACTCAACCTGTTCTAACCCTGATTAGTATATGGTCATTCAATAGAATTGGCACCTATGATGTATAAATGCCTAGGCCATGCTATATATCGTATTTATGTTTTACTAGAATGGGGTTGCTGTGTTTTAGTAATAATTTCAGTAATATTTCTATGTGTAATGCAGATATGTCCGATCTGTGAGAAGAAGGTGGGAACAGATTTGGTTGGTCACATCACCACACAACATGAGAATCTCCTTAAAATATCCTTTGCTTATATTTTTTATTTGAAAAAAGATCTTGAGTTAGATATTGATGAATTTGCACTTATAAATTTAGTTACTGTCTTATTAACTATTGTTGGTAGTTGGTACGAGAGATTGGGAATAGTTTAGCTGATATATGCCTTTAAAATTTCATTTATGCTCTTTGATCTGCATAGCAGGTTAAAAGAAACAAAAAGATGAATTAAGCCAAGATAGGGTTGAAGTCCTTTGACAGAAAATAATGTATAATTATATGGATAATTGCAGATTTAATTTTCTTTGTGGTTCTTCAGCACATTCTTTTTTCTTCCCCTTTGTGGACAGCGCATTGCGCAAAATAGAGTGTAATTAAATGTCATTCTGAGCGGAAGATGGGACTATGTAATAGATATGCCGCATTGCGCTTCATGCAGATATTACATTGTTCCGCGCAATGCGTCGGTTGCTTCATACACAAAAATGTGCCATCGCTTCCAAGATTTATTACTTTTCTGGTCATAAACTTTCTAATCACTTCTACTACAGTATATTTATGAATGCTAGTTCCACTACTTTTATTGTCATTTTTGTGCAAATAACATTTTCTATATGAACAGCTTTCCTTGACTAACATTACGTGCAGCGTAGTAGGTATCATCGTAGGGGTTCACCACTGACCTTTATAAGGAAAGGGTTGCGGGAAGGAAATATTCATAATCTTGCTGGGGGATCTAATTTGGCTGCCGCTGCTAATACAAAGGCTGATCCATTGTTGTCTTCTTTTATGTACAATCCACCCACAAATGATGCACAAACAAGCACTGAACCTCGTTCTTCAGAGAAAGCTCCCTCTGTAGAAGAAACCATCACCCAGAGCTCCTCAGAAAGGTATGAGCTATTTGATATATGTTTCTTAATTACTTCCATGGGTTAGTATTTTCATTGATGTTTCAAATGGACTAGAGATCTTGTGTAGCTAACAAAATGGTTAAGATCGTTACTTGCATCACATTAAGGTTCAAAGCAATCAGTTCTAATTGTTTATAGGTCTGCTGCTTATACCGTACTTTGTAGATAGTATTTTCTTTCTTCTCCTTTGAGTAATAAACTAAGCTTATAAGTTAATTATTATATTCTCATTGACACAGTCATATCCTTATTTTGTGCTTCCTAAGTTTTAGCAGAAAGGGATATAATTTTTTTAACTTACTTTTCTGCTCCTCTTATAAGTTAATAGGAAAAGAAAGAAATCTAAAGGAGAATTGCCCCTACATTCTTCCTAAAATTGGTATGATGGAAAGGAAGTGATAGTAGCATTTTCTCTTTTATGGCACTAAAATGCCTTACGATTTTCTTGTTCAGTTAAGTGATTTAAGGCAATAGAAAGAGTACAAGCCGAAGCTTAATTTGCCTTATCAGTTCAACATTTTTTTTTCCCCTTTGTTTTTACCTCCAAACATGGGAGTTGAACTTGTTAGTTAGTGAAGTCAGAGCTTTATATCACTGTTAAAACCTCTCCGGTTTTGCTAATATGATGGATGTGCTTGATAACAGGAAAGTTCAGCAACCTGTGCTTTCGGACAAGGATTATGAAGAGAGAACCCGTAGAAGCCAGTTTGTCCAAGGGCTGCTGATGTCAACTTTTCTTGATGATGATGATGGCTTCTAGATTGAGGATACAATGTAGCTGCAGAAAATTCAGTACCATCTATGAAATTATACTTAAAAGGAAAGGAGGGGATAAGCTGGTATATTTATCTTGCAAGTTGTTTAAGGGAGAGGAGCCAAGTATAGATTTAGCATGTTATGTTTAGTCCTGTATGTTCGTAAAGTCTGAACTTGTTTTAATCTTGTTATTCCTGCGCGTTTTTTCTTTCATTCAATTCCGATGTTCTTGTTTCTTTTGCTGGCACTGCGATGCCAGAGATTGTTATCTGTGCAGTATATGTGATCCTGAGGTATTTGCTAGTTAGCTATCATGTCATTTGTGTAGTAGAAATTGTGTTATGACATAGTAATATTTAGAATGAAAAGAAATAATTAGCAAGGATTCAGCCCTTTAAAGATTATAATCAATGTTTTTATCTTCTTAAATTTGTGTGTACATGTATGAATATGATATCTTGTATGCAAAATCAGTCTCCTTTGTTCAGGACCAGGAGCCCGTGCTGAATTTAATGCAAGACCTGTTTTGTAAATAAATACTACACATTTTCGTAAAAATAAAAGTTGTTCTTGTACATTATTGTCTAATTAATTTAGAAAACAATATATATAAGATTAAGATGAAGTGTTATTAATTTTTGAATAATTAGGCTTATATACCATTACAAACTTAGTATCTAATTTCGAGTGAACGAGAACCGAACTCAGAATTTGAACGATAAAAAATAAACTGTTATGACTAGAGCCAATTGAGCCTATAAAAAGTAAACTGTTACTACTCGAGCCAACTACTCGAGCCAATTAAGCTAAGATAAATGAGTTTAAATGCATAAAGCCACAAATATAACCTTCTAGTACAGTATATGTATGTACGTATACGCTTATGCATCTAGTTGACCAAGTCCCCTTGTATTCTTTCTGGAATTAAAAGAAAAAACCAACTTTTCAACTATAGCTACTCAACAAGGTTGAAGACTACACTTTCCTTTCAATTTCCAGAAGTCACACTTGACCTGCCCCTTCCTTTTTATTTGCTTTGAATAATCCCTCTGCATCTCTCTATAAAAGCCTCATTCAGCATTGTTCATACACATTACAGGATATAAACTTCTCCATCAGTATCACCGTTATACATACAACTAGTCTCAGAATTATTTTGAAGAATATGGCAATTGTATTGGAAGAAGTAGATACATTGGTCAAGATGACCCTGTTTGTGATAGTTCAAGCACTGGTTTACTTCATTCTTACCAATTCATCTGATGTATTTTCAACCAAAAAGATGATCAGGTCTTTAAGCTTTAAACCGCCACAGAGTATTAGCTTACGTCGTATGCTTTCTGCTATATCTGAGGTTCCAGAAAGTGGTGAAGAATCTCCATCTTCAATCCAAGAATATCAGGGCATCCACCAAACTATCGTCTCTTGAGTTCTAATAGCTATACATGCAGCTAGTACGACATGGATAAACGACTTCTGTTTTGATAGTTGTAGATTCGTTCTTTTCGTGAAACAGTAGGATATCTATACAAGCAATTATTTGATTCTTTTTTCAAATCTTATGTATGAATTTGGTATGCAAGATAGCAAATCGTTTGGGGAACACAATGGTATTGTATTAAAAACTAAACATTTGTAAGAATGTACATGTTCAATGCAATATATTAAAGTGAAATGCACATGGAAAAGAAGATTAATATACAGCATTCAGACTGCACTCCATAAATTAGCAACAGTAACAATCATTTGACGAAACATAACATTACTGATTAGCTTCTGAATCTGTGGATCATAAGCAGGCAGCTCGACTTCCATTTGATGATTTTCATCATTAATAGAAACTTAAATCAGTTAACAAAACAATCACTATCTATTATTTAAGGCATTTTGCTAGCCGAGATTCATCATATCTGGTCCAATGGCAAGCTTACCCAACTAGATTGCCACCATATGCAGAGCCAACACAATAGAACTACAGCCAAAATGCTGTTTTATGCTTCCTGCTTACGGATTTGATCAGACTGGAATTCCTGTAAAAGCTTCAGAGACTGGTAATATAGATTAAGATCGATGCCATCCACGTTTCTACCCACTCTTGCCTTTAGTACTGCCTGGAATGAGATTACAAGGCTGATAAAGGCAATGCCAAGATGAATTGCATAAAACAGAACTAAGATATAAACAAGTTTTCAATGCATTATGCCTGTGTGGCCTGAACTAACATAAGTAGCACCATAGCAGTTTAATAAGATAAATCAGTCTTCTTGACACAGGAACATTGATTCAAAACTACAATATCTCCTATTGATATAACTTGAGATCAGGTTTAATTTGCCAGGGGATCATGCTCAATGTAGGAGGGCCTTGAGTGATTGTACGACGCCAAACTAGTAAAAGCGTACTGCTCATTTATGTTCTGCAAGTTCTAGTGTAAACATACATTTAAAAACTGAATTATAATAGAAATATCATACCTCCTCTGGGGAATCAATATGGAGTTCTCCAATGAATTGATAGATGGAACTAATTCGAAAGTTGATTTTCAGGTGCTGAGTATCAACTTGTAGAGTGGCACCTCCATCATTAATTACAGCAATTGCAGTCTCCACATTGTAGTCTTGTAGCCTAAAAAACACAAAAGCAATTCAAATTTAAAGTGCTCAAAGTAATTAATATTTTTCATAGGCTTACTTGGTTTCAATTTCACTCCAAGTACATTTGACATGAAATTTATTCACGTATTGCAATTCTCAAAAGTGTTACAACTTAGTTCAATGGTTTTCTTAAGTTTATTAGGTAAGTGGAGCACAAGAATATGCTTTAAACCTATTTTCAGTGTTCCAATACTAAAATCTTATAGAATGCTTATTAAATAATCCTGATAGGCTATAAGTCCTTGACTAATATTTTACTGAAGTTCATCCCTTGGCACCTTAAGAATATTTACACGTTTTGTGTGTGTGCGTGTGTGTAAGTTTGGTAGTCAATCATAATTGGGAAAAGAACTAAAAATGCTAAATGTTAGTGATATATCTTTACGTGTTCCCTATCAAAATGGCTTTAAGAATTCTCCCCGACCATAGTAGCAATAGAGATGCACTTCTTCAAGTATATGCAGATTGAGAAAAACACGGCATTCACAGAAAATTTAGTATTTGCCATTAAATTACTGAAATCTTATAAATTGTAATTGTGATGCTACTTTAAAATCCTAGTTAAGTACGTAGTAGTAAGCCTTCGTTACTGCCTTTCAAGTTCCAACTGTATTTACCAACAATAACCTGACATATTCTTCTCGAAAACAAAGAAACAGGAACAAAGTGAAACCGAAATGTCAACAAAGGAAATCTAAAAAACAGTCACAAATAAAAAAACCACCCACTTGCCAGTTACTCGAAGAGATGCCCCTTCCTTAAAGTGTGGACTTGTGGACGTCAGTTCTTTCAAAGTAACCAATGCACCAAAGCTTATTGCAGGGGATGCCATTGACCACTCGCCACCCACACTTGTCTGAAACGCAGAGCATATAAAATCAAAATTAGTTAGAAGAAAACTAGATCAATATAAACCGGGTAAAATGATAACCCAATGCTTAAGGTAATAAACCAATATAACAATGTCTCACACAAACCCGATTCAATTTCAAAGAGACAAAATCCAAACACAAAATCCCACGATTTATTTAACTTCAACCCCAATATGACTCGTTTATTGTAATAACTTTCCTAAAAGCTTAAATTTCCATTCTTATCAAATTTCAACAAGCTTTACAACAACCCGAAATTGACACAATCACGAACACCAATATGATTGATAACCCAAAAACTGCGAACCCTTTTCAGTCTTAATAAAATTCTCGGAGAAATGACAAATACATAAAACCTAGCAAATATTTAACTTTCCGGAGAAAAAATCATTGGAGTATTAACACATTTAATCGAAGCCCAAATCTTGATTAGCAATTTCGATAAACCATAACGCAAAAATCACTACTTGGCAACACACATCATATTTGACTAAAAAAAACCAATTAAGTTACGCATATGTATGAACAAGCATAAAGGGTTTCATTTATATACAAATTATATCAAACAATAGACACAAAGAAGCCAATACATATTTACATAAGGAGCAAGTATAGCGGCACTTACAAACGATTGTATGTGTTGTTTGGCGATGATGGGGTTTCAAAGAAGCGCCAAAACATTCTTTATATATTCAGACTTCAGAAATGCAATTTGATAATATACAATGGGCGTGTTTGGGAAATCTTATTTGTCAGAAATAAGTTACTTATTTTTGAAAAAAGTACATCAAATTGTACTTTTTTCTGAAATAAGTTACTTATTTCTGACAAGTTTTTGCAGATACTAAATCCTACTTACATATTTAATTCTAAAAATCAACATGTAAATATGATTTTTTTTTTCGAAATAAGTCGATAAGTTATAAGTTGGGGGATTGCCAAACAGGCCCAATATAAATTTATAACCAATAAAATTATTAAGAAAATTAAAATAACACCTTTTTTGTACTACATAATATTATATCTTTTGATTGATTCAGGTAAAACTATAATTTACGATGATTTACAAAATAATATACATATTTTTGAAAATGCAAAATAATATATTTTATTTACAAGTTTCATTTATATTGATTTGTTAGTACATTATTACCATGATTTAACCAAAATTAGATAATAATATGCATATAAAACGGTGAGTTCGTATTAAAAAAGTTTGATATAAAGTTTCAAATTAACGTTATATAAAAATTAGTTTTAGAAAAACATTATATAAAAATTTATAGTAAGTAGTGATTGTAAAATAATAATTGAAGATATTAACTTTTAAAATAATAAAAATTATGCAGCCAAATTGATTTTTTTACTCTTCCGCTGTACAGTTCAATTTCTTGCACTGGTTAATAATTGAAACTGGAGTGTGGTACTTGGGGGTGCCACAAACTAACATTAGTCTG
>PHNY01191942.1:3813-14038 GCA_003724115.2 Anethum foeniculum | reverse complement strand
TTCGCAGTAAATAAAGACATAATAAATTAATTGGAATAATCAATAGAACATTTTATTAAAATTATATGTATTTTCAGAAAAACATAATAATGTGTTGTCTCTAGGGCATACACACTAACAAAAGCACCTTCAATCAAAAAGTTTCAGTCTGGCTCCAAGTACTAGGAAAGGTTCATCAATGGATGATCACATCAAAGCTGTAAATCAGAGATTAGATTCCTTTGCAAAGCATCAAGAAGTACATAATAAGAATATTGAAGAAACTTTGGCTAAATTGGTGGTGGTAATTACAGATCTACAGAAAGACCATAAAAAATCAGATCTTACACCAAGAAACGACTCTGGAACAGGAAGGAGATCTGCAATTGATAATGGTAATAATTCTGTTTTGAAACTTGCATTTACGCCTAAACTTGATTTTCCAAAATTTAATAAGTCTAATACAAGAACTTGGATTAAGAAATGTGGCAAGTACTTTGAGCTGTGCTAAATTCCTGATGTTCAAAAAGTAGATAAAGCATCTCTACATATGATTGATAAGGCTAAATGGTGGATTAATAGTTATTTCTTAGCTAGAAAGTTTGTGAGTTGGGATGAGATCATTGTGGATGTTATAGGAAGATTTAAAGATGAATCTGGTAGTAATATTATGGAACAGTTTAATAAGTTGCATCAAGTATATGATTTAGATTCTTATGTGGATGAGTTTGAGAATCTTAGGTCTGTTATGTTGCAGAGTAATCATGTGCTGCCTAAGGATTATATTCTTGATAGTTTTATTGGGGGTTTGAAGCCTACAGTAAAACCATTTATTAGTGCTTTTAAGCCTGTGTCAATTACTGCTGCTATTGAATATGCTAGATTACAAGAAGAGTCATTAAGAGTTTTTAAAAATTATAAGCACACTTATCGGAATAAACCAATGTTAACTAATAACAAACCACCACTGTTACCTACTCTATCTGTTGTAGCCAAGGGATCACTTGTGAATGAGAGAGGACATAAATGCAAATTTAAAGAATCACAACTATTTACTGTTGAGGTTCCAGGAGAATAAATAGAAGGAATTTGTGAAGATTAGTGTGCTAGTGATGATGGGTTGGAGAATCAGGAAAATGAGATTTCAGTAGTAAGAAGGAGGCAGTGATTCAGTTAATGCTATAGCTTGAAATCAAAATTTTCAGACTATGAGAGTAAGGGGTTATGTTAATGGTAAAATGATCTATATCATAATTGATACTGGTAGTACTCATAATTTCTTGGATTTGGGGTTGATTAAAGAATTAGGTGTTCAAATTGAAGCAATATCTTCTTAAGTGATTACTGTAGCATATCGTAATCAAATTGTTTGTGAAAAAGTTTGTAAGAAGTTTGAATGGGGAATGAGTAACATTGAATTTTCAACAGAAATTATGTTAATTACTTTGGGAAGCTGTGATATGGTATTAGGCATTCAGTGGTTGTCTACTCTGGGTCTATATATTGGGATTTTAAGCAACTTAGAACGGATTTTGTAGTTAATAACAATTCTATCACTTAAAAAGGAGTTCTACCAAAAAAATTAAAGTATTAGAAAATGGACCTTCTCAAAAAATGCTGAAAAATGCTGCTCAACTGTGTTTTCTTCAACTAGTACATACTAGTCCAGCTTTCGATCAACAAATTTCAACTGTAAAATAGGCTACAAAATTCTCAAAATTGATAAAGTTAAAGTCTAAATTTCAAGAAATTTTCAAGGAACCTACAGAGTTACCACCTTCCAGAGGTATTACGGATCATCAAATTCCTCACGTACCACGTTCTGGTCCTGTTAACATAAGACCTTACAGATATCCCCTCAAACAAAAGGATATTATAGAACAATTGGTGCATGAAATAATGGATAGAGGCATTATTCAAGATAATGCCAATCGTTTTACTTTTCCAGTGGTTTTAGTTGGTAAAAGAGATGGAACATGGAGATTATGTATTGACTACAGGGAATTAAATAAGAGAACTGTCGAAGATAAATTTTAGCTAGATCAACTATATACAATAAGCTTGACTTGTAAGCAGGATATCATCAAATGAGGCTGCATAAGGATGATATTTTTATAACAGCTTTTAAAACTTACAGAGGTCATTATGAGTATTTAGTTATGCCATTTGTCTTAACTAATGCTCCTGCATCTTTTCAGAGATGATAAATGTTGTGTTCAAACCTTTACTAAGGAAGCATATTCTTGTTTTCTTTGATGATATTTTGGTGTATAATAAGAACTTAGATGTTCATTGGATACATTTGTCTTTTCTTTGTATATTGCTGTATTTTCATAAGACTTGCCTCTAAACTCGTCAAGTTCACCAAGTTGCATCAACTTGCTGACTCCCGCTTTGGTTAATTCCAAGTTCAAGAATCTTGTTGCCCAATATGCCTTATGCTTCACTTCCACCGGTAGATGACATGCTTTTCCAAATATCAATCTGTAAGGAGACATACAAATAGGTGTTTTAAATGCCGTCCTATATGCCTACAAAGTGTCATCAAGCTTCTTTGACCAATCTTTTCTTGAGCTAGCCACCGTTTTCTCCAGAATTTGTTTAAGCTCGCGATTTGAAATTTCCACTTGCCCACTAGTTTGAGGGTGATAAGGTGTAGCAACTTTTTGAGTCACTCCATACTTCCTCAAAATATCCTCAATCAATTTATTGCAAAAATGAAACCCTCCATCATTGACGATATCTCTTGGCACTCTGAATCTTGTAAAGACATATTTTTGTAAGAACCTCTTCACCACTCTAGCATCGTTGGTGGGACTAGCAATAGCCTCCACCCATTTAGAGATATAGTCCACTGCCACCAAAATGTATTTATTCTTGTAATATTCAGAAAATGGACCCATGAAATCTATCCCCCAAATATCAAAAATCTCAACCTCAGGAATAGGTTGCGAAGGCATCTCATTCCTTCTTGAAATATTTCCTGTCCTTTGGCATCTATCACAACTTGCAACAATATTTCTTGCATCTTGATATATTGAAGGCCAATAAAATCCAGATTGCCAAATTTTTGCCACCGTTTTTGTGCTACTGTTGTGACCACCACATTCTAACGCATGACAATGATTCAAGACATCGGGAATTTCCTCATGTGGTACACATCTTCTTATGATACCATCAGCATATTCTTTATAAAGAAGCGGTTCTTCCCAGTAGTAGTGATTTACATCAGATAAAAACTTCTTCTTTTGCTGGTAAGTAAAGTCACTTGGCATAATACCTCCCACTATATAGTTCACGAAGTCCGCATACCAAGGTGTAGACATTGAGACAACTAGAAGTGTTTCTTCCGGAAATACATCATTGATAGGCAGATTCGCTCCTATCACTCCATCCCCTTGATCCAATCTTGATAAATGATCAACTACCAAATTTTCAGAACCTTTCTTGTCACGTATTTCAAGATCAAACTCCTGAAGTAAGAGTATTCAACGGATAAGACGAGGTTTGGCATCCTTCTTTGACATCAAATAACGAATCGCAGCATGATCCGTATAAACAGTCACTCTCGACCCAACAAGATAGGATCTAAATTTGTCAAAGGCAAATCCGTGGTGACATAATTGACTTGTGCATCATCAAGTGTTTTAGTTGCATAATAAATAGCGTGCATGCGCTTTTCCTTTTTTTGTCCCAAAATAGCACCCACGACATAGTCACTAGCATCGCACACGAGCTCAAACGGCAAGCTCCAATCAGGGGCTGACATTATAGGTGCAGACGTAAGTTCTTTCTTGAACCTGTTAAAAGAAATAAGACAACTCTCATTAAATTTAAATACACTATCTTTTTCAAGTAAGTTACAAAGAGGGAGAGAAATTTCAGAGAGATCCTTAATAAAATGATGGTAAAAACCAGCGTGTCCAAGAAATTAAACTTCTAATTCCCTTCACAAATGAAGGTGGTGGCAATTTCTCAATCACTTTAATTTTTGCCCGGTCAACCTCTATGCCTTTACTCGAAATCTTATGCCCAAGCACAATACCATCATTTACCATAAAATGGCACTTTTCCCAATTAAGAACAAGGTTAGTCTCTTCACATCTCTGCAACACTTGAGACAAATTGGTTAGACAAGTATCAAACGAAGAACCATACACAGTGAAGTCATCCATGAAGACTTCCATGGTTTTTTTTATAAAATTCGAGAAGATAGCAGTCACAAGTCGCTGAAAAGTAGATAAGCCATTACATAAACCAAAGGGTAGTCTACAATATGCAAAAGTACCAAAAAGACAAGTAAAGGTTGTCTTTTCTTGATCCTCAAGAGCAATGGGAATCTGAAAATATCCCGAGAATCCATCTAGGAAATTATAATACTCATTACCCGCAAGTCTTTCAAGCATTTGATCAATAAATGGGAGGGGAAAGTGATCTTTGCGAGTAGCGTTATTTAACTTCCTATAATCAATACAAACTCTCTAACCTGTTACAGTTTTAGTGGGAATTAATTATTTTTTTTTCATTATGCACGATAGTCATCCCACCCTTCTTAGGTACAACATGTATTGGACTAACCCAATTACTATGTGGAACTGAATACATAATACCAGCATCTAACAACTTAGTTATCTTTTTCTTAACCACATCTTGCAAATTAGGATCTAACCTTCTTTGTCCCTCAATCACAGGTTTATGATTATCTTCTAGTGAAATCTTATGCATGCAAAGAGCAGGGCTTATTCCTTTAAGCACATGAAACAATTTATCCAGTTCATCATCATTAAGCAAAGAAGACACTATAACAGGATATGTATCATTATCACCAAGAAAAGCATACCTTCGATTAGAAGGAAGAGGTTTAAGTTCTACTTGATGTGCCTCTGAAATTGAAAGTGCATCTCAATTTTTGGCGTACCTTAATCTTGCTCAAAAATTGCAAGCGATTCTCCATCTTCTTTGTTATCCAAGGCCTGTTCCTCTTCCACCAAGTTTGCATCTTCATATTTTGAGATCTCATCTACTATGTCAACAGTGAAACATGTAGCGTCAAATGAAGGCATCTTCATAGCTTTGTTGAGATCAAACTCAGTCTTGTCATCGCCCACATTCAACGTCAATTTCCCAGCTTTGACATCAATTATTGTTCCAGCAGTAGCCAAGAACGGCCTTCCCAAGATAATGGGCATCTCTATATCTTTATCCATCTACAATACCACAAAATCACAAGGGATAAAGAATTTTTCCACTTTAATAAGTACATCCTCAATTACTCCCAAAGGATACTTGATAGTACGATCTTCCAGCTGAAGTGAGATTCTTGTCTTCTTGAGCTCTCCAAGACCAAGTCTTATGCAAATGGAAAGTGGCATCAAAGTCACACTAGCCCCTCAGGTAGAACTTAAACCTCTTCCTTCTGATAGTACATGGCAAATAGAAGCTTCGAGGATCCTTTAGCTTTTGCGGAATTGATTTATGTATAACAGCACTACACTCCGCATTTAGAGTAATAGTTTCCACATCTTCAAGTTTCCGCTTTCTAGACAACATCTCCTTCATAAATTTGGCATAGAGTGGCATTTGGGCCAAAGCATCAGCAAAAGGTATATTTATATGCAATTGACGAAAGATTTGTAGGAATTTTGCATACTATTTTTCCAACTGTCTGTTATGCAATCTTTGTGGGAAAGGGATTGGAGGCACATATGGTTTGACTAGTGCTTTCGGTGTAACTTCTTCTTCTTCTTTTTTCTCATCATCTACCTTTTTCGAAAATCCTACTTCAGCCTCAACAATTTCATCTTCTTTTGAAAGGGCTTTCTCTTTAGGTTTGATAGCCTCAATTTCTGGCAATTCCCTTCCATTTCTTAGAGTTATAGCCTTGCAGTACTCCTTACCATTTGGATTTGGTTGAGTAGGTAATGATCCTTGCTCACGAACACCAACCTTGTTAGCAATTTGGCCCATCTGAGCTTCCAACATCTTTTGAGATGACACCATCTGATCAAGCCTTGACTCAACCTTTTCAAATTTGGTCTCTATGTTGGCAAAGGCCCCAGTAGTTCCTTGTATCATTTTGTTGAGTACAGCTTCCCAATCAGCAGGTTCTTTATTTTCCTTCGATGGAGGCTGATATTGTTCTTGCCCCTGATACTGCTAACGTGGCTGAAAACCAGGAGGTTAATTTTGCCTAGGAACTGCATATGATGGATTAGTAGCATGATTGCTACAATAGGAAAGATTGTTATTGGGCCTCTGATTTAGATTGTAGTAGGAATTATTTTGAACATGCCAGGATTGTCTTCCCTGAATGAAAGATGCTTCCTCTGGGAATTGTGGCGCGTAAGAATACTGGTCAGCACCATAATCATTGTATCCTTCCAATGGAGAAGAGATGGCATTAACATTCGCCCTTTGTCCACGCACCTCTTGAGTCAGAGCATCCAATTTAAGAGTGAGCAAGTTCATCATCTCAGTATCTTGTGCCGATTTTGCTGAGTTCGCACCACTAGTTGGCCATTCATAGTTATTTGATGCCAGTTGCTCGAGAAGTTCTTTTGCCTTGGTTACTGGTGATTTTTTAAAGTCATCTCCAGCTGCCACATCCAAACTCAAGCGAACATCTATACTCAAAGACCCATAAAAAGTACTCAGAATCATCCACTCCGAACATCTATGGTGTGGACACTTTCTCAACAGTGCCTTGTATCTCTCTCATGCCTAATATAAGCCTTCAATTGGTTTCGTTTTAAAACTTAGAATGATTGTCCTCATTTGTTGAGTATTGTCTGAAGGATAGTATTTGGACAAAAACTCGATAGACAGACTTTCCCAAGTAGCAACCACAGTATCTAGAAGATGTTGAAACCATTCCAAAGCTCTTCCCTTTATAGAGTAAGGGAACATGTGAAGACGAATTTGGTCTACAGTTACTCCAGTGATTTTGAATGAACCACACATCTTCAGAAAGAGCTCTAGATGACGGTGCGGATCCTCTCGCTCAATATCTCCTTCAAAAGCAGAGTTGCTCACCATTTGAATTAAGCTCGGATTGATAGTAAATTGAGCTGAATTAATTGCTGGAGTCTTGTACATACAGTTCGCGGGATTAGGAGTCTCATGATCCCAATAGAAGTTTCATCAAGAATAACAACTTCGCGATCTCTTTGTTCACCCATCTTTTCTCTTTCCTTCCGTTGCTTTCCCTCTCGCCTTAAAACTCGAAATGTGTGTTTGATTTTTGAATCAAATTTCAGATTATTCGCACTTGTAGAACGTCGCATAAAAGAGTTATAGCACCTGAGAAGAAAACAAAATAAGATGGATATTGGAAACCATTATGATAAAATCTAAACAATAAGGAATAATTAACCTAAACTTAATATTGTTGATGTGTATTTTGTGTAGTTCGTTCTTAGGGAAGTACTAAATCAATATTACTTCAAGTATATGATCCCTTAATGTTTAGAAGTGTGTAGAAATAATTTGTGTGTTTGTGACTAACTAAATTAAACTATAAAGTAATTAAAGGAAGATTTATCAATAAAGAATAGTAACCTGAGAACTAGGGTTCTTCAACTGGTTCAATGGATGTTGATGTATTGCGATATTTAATTCTCGTACTTTGCTAAAAACAATTCTTCTAAACTTTATCATGTTCTCTCCTAAGATACAAGATAGTGCACACAACTACATCTCAAAAGTCACTCCCATGATCAATCGAAATATAATTATAAACTATTGAGACCTAATAATTATAAGTTTCATAACTCGCATATCAATCTCCCAATCAATAGTTGAATTATGTCTACCATATCATGAACAAGATGCATGACTCCTCTCGCAATTCATCACAACTCCTATAGATACAATTAAAGGTTCATGACTCCCTTAATTGGGTTAAGCTCTCAATGATAGATTAGCAAAGTAGAGAATTCGCACTATAATCAAACAAACATATATCACCAACGAATACTACCTAATTCTCGAATTAGAGAATTAGTTACTCATGTTAACCAAAGAGATCAAACATAACTTAATATCCAAAATCATGATTACAAGAGTATAGAGTAAAGGAAGATAAAACTTGATGAAATCTCTCAAGCTTGGAGTGAATCCCTTCAATCCTTGCTCAAGTTCTCTCTCTACGATTCTCTTTCTTAATACAATACACGGCAACTTAAAACCCTACTAACTGTGTTTATATATATATGAATAGGCTATTATAAACGTTCTAAAATATGTAGGAAAGTATTACAAGCCCAATAAGAAAAGCCTCAAAATTATATTTCCCGTCAGATTTCAAGGCCTTGAGATTCCGGATAAAGGCCTTGAGTTTTGCTCCTGTTCATGTAAAGGCAAGTAAAGGCCTTGAGATGCCCGCTGTTTGTGTAAAGGCCTTGAGATTCAAGTCAAGGCCTTGAGATCTCTGCTGAATCCTTTTAAATATATTCCTTGTGCTCAACAAAAACATTATTTCTTCATGGCTTCGCTTCCCACGATCATTCTCATCCATAAAACGCTACAATAATCAACAAAAACATAGCTTAGCACCATTCAACTAAACAACCATAATAAAATTATTTAAAGACAAATTCATTACAAAGAAAAAATAAATAAGGTCAAATTCGATATTAAACTTGTATATATTTGGCGTGTATCAGTCATTCTTGAAGAGTATTACTCTGAGAGGAATACAGAATTTGTTTGTCTGAGAAAGAATGTCTAAAGATGTGAGCAGTTAGGTGAGAATTTTTTAATTTGACAAAAAGTGAAATATGATACTGTTAGGTTCATTGCAGCCATTGCGTGTACCTGAAGAAGTTTGGACAAATGTGAGCATGGATTTTATAACTGGTTTGCCAAATTCTCATGGTTATTCAGTTATTTTTGTGGTGGTAGACATGTTAAGTAAATTTCCTCATTTTATGCCATAAAAATATCCTTTTGATGTTATACAAGTAGCCAAGGCTTATTTAGACAATGTTTTCAAATTACATGGGTGGCCTTAGAGTATTGTGAGTGATAGAGATTCAATTTTCTTTAATAAATCCTGGCAGTCTTTATTTTCTCTACATGGTACTATTTTTAAGATGTCAGCTATATATCATGCAGCAATAGATCGTCAAACTGAGGTTGTTAACATGTGCTTGGAAGTCTATCTTAGGTGTATGTGTAGTGATAATGAAAAGGAATGGAGTAATCTGGCTCTTGCAGAGTGGTAGTATAATACTCATTATCATACATCTGTTGATCTGCTCATATCACCCCTAATAAGATTGTGTATAATCCACCACCACCACTACTACATATACCATATTTGGCTGGTGAATATGCTAATCATGAACAAGATAGAAGTCTAATCAGAAGAAAGCAAATGATTACTACTTTGAAGTGCCATTCAACTCATGCTCAAAATAGGATGAAGGTTCAAAGTAATAAACATAGGTCAGATTGGGAATTTATGTTGGGAGATTTGGTTTAGTTAAAATTACAAGATTGTAGACAAGTTTCTTTACAGCAGAGATCTAATTCGAAGTTAGCATCATAATTTTGTGGTCCTTTTCAAATCATTGCTAAAGTTGGTAAAGTTACTTATCAGCGCAGATTATTGTTCAGATTATTGTCTGTAGAAGTGAAGATTCATGATATTGTACATGTGTCTCAATTGAAAGCTTTTTATGGTACTCCTCCAGTGATTTCAGCCTTTGCACAATGGCTCAACCAGTCTCTTACAACAGTTTATTTGGTTCATTTGGCTATTGCAAATCACAGGATGGCTAAATACCAGAATGCAGTTAAAGGTCAACACTTAATCAATTGGAAGAATGCTTTTGCTGTTGATAATTTATGGAAAGATGCTGAAATGTTTGCGATTAAGACCACATTCTAAGCGACAATACTTCGATTCCTTGGCACTGTCAAGATATATTTAAAACAATTCTTAACATAAAATCAAAATCACATGAAACACAACAACTAGTACAAAGAGTTAAAATCTAACATATAATCAAAATCCTAATTTTTTTTAGAAAAAGATCAAAATATGGAGAAAGTGAAATGAATTATGAAAACAGAAAAAGTAGAATTTAAGTGTAGAATCAAACTCTTACAAATTCAAAAAATCCTCACAAAGTAAAAATCACATGAAACACAATTGCTAGAACAGAGAGTACAAAATCTAACATAGAATCAAAATCCTAAAAACTTACAAAATGATCCAGACATGGAAAAAGTGAAAGGAATC
>PHNY01191860.1:0-11277 GCA_003724115.2 Anethum foeniculum | reverse complement strand
AGACAGGTAAATATATAATCCAACTATTTTATGTAACTTGTTTTCATGTATTCAATTAGGTTGTGTAATTTATTCAAATCAGAATGCTGAACAGTCAAATTTATTTGTTTGGTTAGTAAGGTTTTAAAATTTTTATATCACTTTTTTTCATTTTTTTTTTTTAAAAGTAAAACTTATGCAAAAATTGACGAGCTCGTAAATTGAGTTGTTTGTTTATAATCAAGAGTTCGTGAACAATATTCATGAGTTATTCGTTGAACCATAGTTCGTGAGCAGTTCGTGAACATGTTCGCGAATAACTTTTTTCTTATTGAGTCGATACACGAACAAAAATTTTGATTCGATAAAAGTTCGAGCTCGAGTTCGAGTTCGATATATTTTTAACGAGCTGAAACATGAACACTTAAGAGTTCGGCTCATTTACAGCCCTATTCTAGGGTCCACCATCACTTGGAGTTTATGTGGTGTTGGGCTCCAGGCCCAACTAGGTAACGGGCCTTATAGGCTATGTTTTGGGCTTTGTAGTAAATGGACTATCATTTGCCTCCCATTCCCTTATGCGGGTTTCCCGGATAGGGGAGTGTAGTAGTATTTGAATTGGTAGTAGATTGTTAGATTTACTTAGGAGAAAAATTTGTACTTTACTTTGTATTAGTCTTTAATTTGGAAGAAAAACTTTTGTTTTCTTCGATTTGGTGCCCCCGAAGTCCGGGGTGCAATCCAGATTGGACTCCGGATTCTAAATTTGTTAGTCTTTGATTTGGAAGAAAAAATTTGTGTTTTTCTTTGAATTTGGTTTTCCCGAAGTCCGGGGTGCAATTTGTGTTTTTCTTTGAATTTGGTGCCCTTGACTTCGGATTCTTATTTGGCTAGTCTTTCGATTTGGAAGAAAATTTTGTGTTTTTCTTTGATTTGGTGCCCCCGAAGTCCCGGGTGCAATCCAGATTGGACTCCGGATTCTGACTTGGCTAGTCTTTTGATTTGGAAGAAAATTTTGTGTTTTTCTTTGATTTGGTGCCCCCGAAGTCCGGGGTGCAATCCAGATTGGACTCCAGATTCTGACTTGGCTAGTCTTTCGATTTGGAAGAAAAATTTATGTTTTTCATTGATTTGGTGCCCCCGAAGTCCGATGTGCAATCCAGATTGGACTCCGGATTCTGACTTGGCTAGTCTTTTGACTTGGAAGAAAAAATTGCGTTTTTCTTTGATTTGGTGCCCCCGAAGTCCGGGGTGCAATCCAGATTGGACTCCGGATTCTGACTTGGCTAGTCTTTTGATTTGGAAGAAAAATTTGCATTTTTCTTTGATTATTATGGTATTTATGTTGTGGAGGGAATCCGAGTATAACTATCCTTGAAGATAAGGATCGTACGTCACCTCCTGATTTGATGTGACTGAACTCTGCAAGCTGTATTGTCTTTTTCGGGGTGGTGGTAGACATTTATCCCACGTCTTTTCAGTTTTCATAAATTTATATATGTATATATTTATACATATATGTTTTGCGCGTAACCATTTGATTTTCCCCCATTTTTCCTGTGAAAAATTGTCCCAAGGTAATAATTACAGAACTGTAATTATTAGTTTTGACAGCAGTTGTTATACAAACGAGGCCACTGAGATGTTGCCACGTGTCCCTATGTCTGTTTAGCATTAAACAGAGGCGGTTCATTTTTCTACTCGCCTTTTACCTCCTATAAATACAAGATTTGTACTTGTATTTTTCTTTTTACCTTCTCTTCTCTCCAGTTTCCCCAAGGCTTTTCTTTATTCAAAGGTTTTTTCTGATGACATGTGGATTGAAATTGCGGCGAAGTTCTCGTTAGAAGCCTTTAATCTCTCCTGCTTCTTGTAAGTCTTACTGTCTGTTTTTACTTTTTTGTTTTTCTTTGCTTCCTCCTCTTGAGGTTTACGCTCGTCGTCATGAAGTTTATGTTTGTCGTCTTCTTCGAATTTTGCTTGATGTTGTACTTAATATCTATTTTCGATAGCATGTTCTGATTTTTGTGGACAGTTCTGAGCTTGATTTTTGTAAGTGGATAGTATATATTTAATTGTGTTTCGTGTTTATAGATCTGGGTTTGCCATGATATGTTTTTTGTGTTCTTGGCTTATTGTGTGTGTATGTTTGTGTATATAGGTTATAGATCTTTATTTTTTGGGTTTTGATTTGGGTGAAGTGTTTTTGAGTTTTGGTTTGTCCTTTTGTTTTCTTGTTTTGTTTTTCTCTTGTCCGAACTGGGCTAAACTCCGGGGTATAGTGTATGTCACATAGTCGTTGGAAACAAGTAGCTAACCTTAAAAAGAACCCCGATTTTCACCTCTTTTTTGAGCCCATAGAATCTAAGAAATCCGGGTCATCTTCCAATTCTTCCTCCTCTATAACCATACATCCCCGTGTCCGAAACCCTGAGTATACCGTAGCTGAGACTTTGTTATTAGGTCCCGGTGAAACTTTTGGGCGTTGTGATGGTTCATGGGAAGATGTGGATTATTACTTCGTTAGGTGTGGAGATAACCCCCCATCTTCAGAATATTATTATAGAAACCTGTCCAATATTTTTGGGGGTCCGGATGGAACAAGGGCCCGGGAAGTCTACGACCAAGCTAGCTTAGATAGGAAATTTTTGACAGCTCTAGGGACTAGGTATCCATGTGCCCCTTTGCAACGAGGGCTGAGTTTTACTAATACTCAGATAGATGATGCGTTAAAAGCTGTATTTCAGTTCCCGCGTGGTTATGAGTGGCGGTGGCCTGAAGCCCATGAAAGGATATACCATCGTCCCCGGGGAGGTTATGTGGGTATTTCTTCAAAACACCTTAGAGGTATGCGACTGTGCTTGCATCAATTCGTTAAGTGCCTGTGTCGGGATGAGTACGTACCATTTACCCAGTTAGCTCCTAATTCAGTTAAGTGGATAACTTGGTTCTTATGTTGTTGTCACGTCAAAAATTATCTTCCCACTTTCAAGCTTTTTCACCACATTTTCAGGATATAAAAGTCCATCAGCTTCCCTCTTTACGAACTTCAATTCCGTAAGGACGAGTGTGGTTCCCCCCCCCCATTGATGCCCTTTCTGTTGTGATGTTAAATTCACTCTGGGGTTGGCATCAGGAGTTTATCTTTGTCCGGGGGGTGGCTTGGAGTTTATTCCCTTATATGAGGACAAAATTAAGGAGAAAAATTTTGCAGTCCAGATACTTGGAGGGGAAGCTCTCACGAAGGTCTACGACTTCTGTGGGGCACTCGGGGGACAATGGACCCGAGACTCTTTTTTTGACAATTCTGCGTTACATAATATTGAATGTAAGTTTAATTTTTTCGTTGTAGATATTTCTTCTTAATGAATATTCTGTATTTGACCTCGGATTGACATTTCTTGTTGTATTTTTGCTGGCCTTCTGATAATAAATGAATTTCACGTCAAAATGGCCGACCAACTAAAGGATCTGGCTACTCGTCTCCAGAAAGTAGGAGGTCTTCACAGCATGGACACTGGGAAGAAGAAGAAAACTCTCCCCGAAGATGGCTCCCAGGGGAAGAATGCTGGTTCTACCGGGCCTGTAAACGACCCGGGTTCCAAACCTACTAACCCATCTCAGGAGGAGATATCGGGGTCGCAATTTAAGTCTCTTTCTCATAAGCGTAAGGAGCATCCTGAGGATGTCGATGGTGTTTCAGATGCTCAATAAAAGTCCCGGTTCCTACCGAGGCGGTCCCCCGGCCTCCCGTTACTCCTACCGTTGCTTTAGCTCCCCTCTCAAGCATCCCGGGACCAATACGAAGAAAAGAGCTCTTTGATAACTATGCTTCTATTCAGGAGAAGCAAAGATTCAGAAAGGAGAAATTTGATGATTTTATCCAGCGTCTTACTGAAGAAGTTACTTTGGTAAGAGTCTTGCTTTCGTACTTTATACTTTTCATAGCCTTGTTTTAATATATTCCCTTTTGTTTCTTTTAGTCCAACGCCCGGGTTTGTGGGCTTGTGTCCATAACTCAAAGCCTGAAAGTCAAAGCTGATGAAGCGGAGGTAACAAAGAAGGATCTTGAGCTGATGCAGACTGCGTACTCAGGGTACAGGGAGGCCCGGAGAATAGAGGATGTTAGGATGAAGGAGTTGGTGATGAAATCAAGGCCAAAAATGCCCAAGCTGCTGAGGATGTGAGAAAGATCCGGGAAGAGAATGACAGGTTGAAAGTGGAGAATGGGAGATTAAAGAAGGAACTTGATAATCATCCCCCGGAAGAAGAGGTGCTCAGGAAATTTCGGGGTACACCAGCTTACTATGAGGAGCTCAACAATCGGGCTATTGACAAAATACAAATATGCTGGACTGTGGAGTCCCATTATCTTGCAGCAAACCCCGGTGCAATATTGCTGGTTTTCTACAGGAGTATATTGCCGAAGAAGAGAAGCTTCTTGCTGAAAATAATTTAGTCTCCGGGGAGGGCACTTCATAAGTGGCCCCGGAACTCCCTCTCCAAGTGGATACAACTCTTGTTGATACGACTCAAGATCAGCCGCTTCCTCCCCCGGAATCCTCGGTCATCCTCTCTTCTCAGGAACCTTTGGTCAACCCTCCTCCTCCTGAAATCTGAAGTCGTAATATTTGCATTGTAATTTTTACTTGAACGAACTGCTTTTGTCTTCGGGGATCTTTTAACCCCGTCGTAATGTTTTGAAGTTGTACTTTATTTAAGCTTTGTAAACTTATGTTTTATGTTATTGACTCCGAGGAAATTTATCCCCATTTTGATTTTGTTGAAATTGTTACTTTTTTCGCTAAGTAAAATGAGACTATGTAGTTGCTATTTTACTTAGATAGCAATGTTCAACAGTATCGGATGTTAGGGTTACATTGATAATATCAAACAACGTAGTCGTAATTGAAGAAGTAGAAATTTCATTGATAACTTGATGGAGTACAAGCTATTTTAGGGTTACATTTCGGGCCGGGCCCTGATTAGGAGAAATAGAAAGAAAAACTAAGGACTCGAAGGGTCCGAGAACATAATAATTGTATAGGTAAAATTTCCTTAGTCGAATTTCATGCCAAGTATTTGGAAATTCGGTGCCATTCATGTATCTTAGCTTGTAGGTCCCGGGGTGAATTATTTCTTTTATCTTATATGGACCTTCCCAGTTAGGTTGTAGCTTCCCGGTGTTCGTGGGGTCCGAGGCTTCTGTGTCCCGGAGCACAAGGTCTCCAACAGCATATTCTTTGACTTTTGCCTTTTTCCCAAAGTAGATTCTGGTTTTTTCTTTGTATTCCTCCATCTTGTGGATTGCTTGATCCCGAACCTCGTCTAGTAACTCTAGATTTACTTTTAAGCCTTCAACATTTGAGACTTCTTCAAAGTGGATAACCCTGTGGGATGGGGATCCCACCTCTATGGGAAGTCTTGCTTCGGTTCCATAGGCCAGCTTGAAAGGCGTTTCCCCGGTGCTTGTCCTTGTTAAAGTTCTATACGCCCAAAGGACTTTGGGTAGCTATTCGGGCCAGTTCTTCTTGCATTCTTCTAGCCTTTTCTCTAGCCCCCGGAGAATGGTCTTGTTGGTTACTTCTACTTGGCCATTCCCCTATAGGTAGGCCACAGAGGACTTCTTATGTTTGATCTCGAGTTCTTTAAGATAACTTTCGAACTCGGATCCAATAAACTGGGGACCGTTGTCTGAAACCAGAATCACAGGGATCTAGAACCTCATCAGTATGGAGTCCATAAAGTTGATGCAATCTTGTTGGTTGACGGTCCTCATAGCTTTTGCTTCAGCCCACTTTGTCATGTAGTGGATAGCTACCAGAACATAGCGTAGATCGCCCCTTGCCCGGGGAAATGGTCCCATAATATCGATTCCCCAAACTGCGAAGGGGACCGGGGACAACACAGAAGAAGGCAGGCTTGGGTTAGCCTTGGGCACATTGCTGAACATTTGGCATTTCTTGCACTTTTTCACAAACTCAACGGCATTTGTATGGATAGTAGGCCAGTAATACCCTTGCCTTATAATTTTGTAAGCCGGGGCTTTGGCAGCCAAGTGATCTCCGCAGATGCCTTCATGTATTTCTCGGAGGTAGTAGTCAGCTTCCTCCGGGTCAACACACTTGAGGACCGGGGATGAGAAAGTTCTTCTATATAGCTGTCCATCCTCTAGGAAAAAATGAGATGCTTTATTTTTCAAGTAGTGAGCTTTACCTTTATCCTCTGGGAGGGTCCCGGATTCCAAATATTCCACGAAAGGATTCATCTAGGTAGATTGGCTGGCTAAGCAAAGAATCTCCTATCTCTCAATGCTCGGGGTGACTAACTCTTCGAAGTAAACCGATGACCCTAGATCAGAGGCATTTTGGACTAGCTTGGACAGCTCGTCTGCCTTAGAATTTTCTTCCCGGTTGACTTGTATGAATGTATAGTCTGGAGCAGACGCTATCATGTTTCTCACCATGGCTTGGTAACGCGCTAGCTTTAGATCTTTTGCGATGTATTCTCCAATAGTTTGTTTGACCACTATTTAGGAGTCGTTGTGGACCAGCAATTTCCTAACTCCCAGAGATTTCGCGAGTTTGAACCCGAACAACAGTGCCTCGTACTCCGCCTGATTGTTTGTCGCTTTGAAAGCAAAGGTAATTGCTTGTTGTACGTTGAATCCTTCTGGGCTTATAAGTATCAAACCCGACCCAGATCTTTCTGCCATCGCAGATCCATCCACAAATGGTTTCCATGATCCGGGGTCTTCTTGAGATTCTTAGGCTTGGACTGGTGTTTTTTCTTTCTGTGAATTCGGGAAGGTGCATTCCATAACAAAATCCGCCAAAGCCTGAGCCTTAATAGCTGTTCGGGGAACGAAAGTAAGATTATATTGGCTGAGCTCGATTGCCCAGTTCACCAGCCTCACCGAAGTGTCGGGTTTATGAATAATCTTCCTCAGCGGTTGGTTGGTTACCACCTTTATTTCCCGACCTTGGAAATATTGTCTTAACTTTCTACTTGCCTACACAAGTGCTAAGGCAAATTTTTCCAAGTTTGGGTACCGGGTTTCAGCATCCTTGAGGACTTGACTAACATAGTAGACCGGGTTCTGCTCGCCTTTACCTTCTTTTATTAGGGCTGCTGAAATGGCGAGAGGCCCCGCAGATAGGTAGAGAGAAAGAGGTTCTCCGGGGTCTGCTTTAGATAGTATTGGCGGGTTCATAAGATGTTTTTTCACCTCTTCAAAAGCTTGATCGCACTCCGGACTTCAGCTAACGAGCTTCTTTTTATGAGCTCCTTTCAACAGTTTGAAAAATGGCAAACAACGCTCAGCCAGTCTTGGGATAAACCGACGAAGAGCAGCGAGGCTTCCAGCCAACTTCTGGATATCTCTCTGAGTCCGGGGAACTTGCATTTCCATAATCTCTTTTATCTTTTTCGGGTTTGCTTCAATGCATCTTTCACTTACCATAAAGCCCAAGAATTTTCCTGCAGAAACTTTGAAAACACATTTCTCCGAGTTAAGCTTCATGTTGTACTTCCTCAAGCTGTCAAAACACTCCTTGAGGTCTTTGACATGTTCCGAGATGGTCTTTGATTAGGAAATCATGTCATCCACATAGGACTCCATGTTCCTTCCCAGTTGAGACTTGAAGATCGTATTCATCATCTTCTGGTATGTAGCTCCAGCATTTATGAGACCAAAAGGCATCATGATGAAGGCGTAAACCGCCCTGTGCGTGATGAAAGCAGTTTTAGTAATATCTTTTGGATTCATCTTTACCTGATTGTACCTGGAGAAAGCGTCCATGAAGCTCAGAATCACATGCCCCGAAGTCACATCAATTACTTGATCGATGTTGGGTAGCGGATAGGAGTCTTTGGGGCACGCTGAATTGAGGCTTGTGCAATCCACACACATTCTCCACTTGCCATTCAGTTTCTTCACTAGTACTACATTTACTAGCCAGTCCGGGTACTTGATCTCACAGATGATGTCAGCCTTGAGGAGTTTTTCGACTTCGTCATCGATGGCTTGTTGCCTCTCCGGGGCAAAGTTCCTTCTTCTCTATTTGATGGGTTTTTGCTTCGGGTCCACATCTAAGTTATGCATAGCTACGGATTCATTAATTCCAGGCATGTCTTCCGGGCTCCAGGAAAAAACATCTGCATAATCTTTTAGCAAGGCAGTTAATTCTTTCTGAAAGAGTGAGTCAAGGCCTTTACCTATTTTAAGTTTTCGGGTGGGGTTCCCGGGATCTATCTCAATCTCGACAGTCTGAGATGCCGGCTCCACTTTTGTTTTCTCTTTAATGTCCACAAACTTCTGAATCTGGGCATCTGTGTTGGCAGTACTATAACTGTTATCTTATATCATGTTTACCTCCTTTGACCTCTTGCTCAAATGATCCCAGTGCTTCTTTCTGCTTTGACCCTTGGGTAGGGTCAAAATCCTCTTTCAGTTATCGGGGTCAGTTTCAGCCATGACCAATGCCTGCCCGTAACATCTTCCAGCCATCTCGTAATCTCCTTTGATTTTTCCAACTATACCCGGGGTGGGGAACTTGACCTTTAGGTGGATAGTCGATGGAATGGCCAGGAACTTCATCATCGCAGGTCTCCCTAAGATCATATTGTAGGAAGAAGCAACATTTATTACATAGAACTTAATAGAATGACTGACCTGTCGAGGTGGGACTCCGAAAATAATGGGTAAGTAGATTACTCCCTGGATAGGTATCATATTGTGTCTGAACCCATAGAGTGGATCCTCTGAACAGTGATCCATCCTTAGATGCCCCAACTTCATCATGTTGAGCGCATGCTCAAAAATGATATTGGCAGAAGACCCGTTGTCAACCAAGATTCTTTTGACTTCATTTTTAACAACATCCAGAGTGATGACTAAGGCTTCATTATGGTCAGGGTCCAAGCCTTCACAATCCGCCTGGGTGAAGTAAATTGGCTCATCTTGATATGACTGGATCATCATAACATCACTATCCATATCCGGGCTCTGGGGGGGCGAGTTGCGGCCTCCCAGAACCACGTTAACCACATGCTTCCCTGTAGTTGCTGCTTTGTCCCGGTCACCTTGCTTCCTTTGGAGATATTGTCAAATATTACCTTTTTTTATCTGGTCTTTAATGAACATCTTCAGAGAGAAGCAGTTTTCTGTGGTGTGCCCATGCGTTTCATGATAGCTGCAATGCTTGCCTCTGGGCCTGTTTTCAGGAGGAGCCAAAAGGGGTTTAAGAGGATAATAGAAAGATTTACCTTTTACCTCTTTTAGGATATCAGAGATGGAGCGGTTCAAGGGAGCCCATTCCGGATCCGGTTTGGGATCTCTCCGGGGTCTTTGCTTTCGGTCTCTGTCTCTATCTCTGTGGTTGTAGGAGTCCCGGGGTGGGGATCTCTGAGGCTGTTGAATGTAATTCGACCGCCTGTCCGTCTTGAATCTTTTAGCCTTCTTGTAGGAAGATCTTCTCTCTGGGGACTCGCCATCTTCATTTATGCGCCTATTCATTTTCATAGTCCTCAGGAAGTCGCCTTCCTTTATGAATTTAGAAGCCATGGCATACGCATAGGCTAAGCTTTGGGGCTCTTTGTGGATCAAATCCTTAACATATCCTTTACAAGACACTGGGTGTAGGTTTCTTCGAAAGATCTTCACAGCTTCTTTTTCCTCCAGGTTAGATAGTTGGTTCACAGCTTCCTGGAATCTTTTGATGAAATCGAGTAATGTCTCCTTGCTCTTCTGCTGGATGGTTTCCAGGTGGCACATTTGGAGGTCATTCATACGATTAGCCCGAAATTTCTTCAAAAAACATTCTCTAAAATCTTTCCATGAGTCGATGCTCCAGGACGGGATCCTGGCAAACCACTTTTGGGGGCCACCTTTAAGAGTAGAGGCGAAAAAACGACACCTGGTGAGGTCGTTATAGTAATAGATATTGGAGATCTGCTCAAAGTAGTTCAGATGTTCTTCGGGATCTCCGAGTCTATCGAAGGAGTCAAAGTTAAAGTGTTTCAACCCCTCTTCCCGGGGAACAGACTCGACACTTCGCATGAAAGGGGTAGCAGCTGCCCCGATCTTAATATCGCCTTCGACTTTTCTTTTGAGGTCTCTTAGTGCCCGGGCCAGCTGTTCCTGCTTGGACTCCCTTTCAGGCTCGGAATCAGAGGAATTCAGAGTGACATGCTTGCTCTTTTTCTCCAGTTTCTTTTCTTCCTCCTGAATCCGCTTTTCAATCGTTGCTTTGGCTTTAGCTTCTTCTTCTTTCTGGATCTTGTCCCGGATAGCTTTCTTTTTCAGCAGAATCCGGGCGTCTTTAGGGGATCTTTTGAGGTTGTCCTTGATTCTGTCAAAGACCGAAACTCGAGAATCACCAGAGTTATCAGAATGATTACCTAGCTGTTCGAGCTCGGGGTCAGGTTGATTTTTCTTTTTCCAGAGATCCATCGCCGCCTGGATCTGCTCCGCGGTCATGTCTTCCCACGGGCTCCCCAGAGGATTGTTGTGCTTATGAGCATTTTTCTCTATAACAATTCTTTGGTCATCGGGCTGGAGCACTAGTGATGGTTGGATTAATGGCATTCCGGTATCCATTGTGTCTACAGTTGGCTCTCGTTCCGGGATAGGCGCCGGCAGAGCGGTGCTACTAGATGAAGGTTTATTTCTCATTCTAGTTACAGAGGTCATAAACACTTTTTACAGTACAAAAGTATTTTATTAGATCACAAAAGGTTTTACAAATGCAAATGGAGATCTGGAAATAGTATGTAAAATATCCTTACTAAACTTTCTTAGCTTAGACTTCCTGGTTGGAGCAAATCTTTTCGTGATGCGGAAACACTACCAAAATCGGAGGCTCGGCCCCTCCTTCTAGCGTCAATGATAACTCCAATCTAGGCCCCGGTCTCCTCCACCTGGGTCATGACTCTCCTGGGCTCCGAATTGCAAGATTGGGCTTAATGACTAGGGAATGGGCTCCTGCAAAATAGAACCGGAGGGGGGTGTGGACCCCGCGGCAACTCCGGCGTGAGAGTAAGAGTAGGCTTTGGAGAAGAAGGGTAGAAAATTGTTGGTGAGATTGCGAAGCTGTATGAACAGGAAGACTTGATAACTCAACATTAGAACAGGACATGTAAATAATACTACGTCTACACAGAAATCAGGAAGAATAAAGATAAGGAAAATACAAAGAATCAAAACATTAGAAGAAGTTTTGAAGTCTACAACAGGTCACTGAAAGAAGTTCATTAACATGTTCATGCCTCGGTGAAGAATAAAGTTTAAAGACTTTC
>PHNY01191845.1:0-15315 GCA_003724115.2 Anethum foeniculum | reverse complement strand
ATTCCTTTAATTAATAATCATAGAATTAAAGTTTTACATTCATGTGATAAGTTGATTACAAATTAATTTACTTATAAATATTTTTAGTATTTAATATATTTTTTCAAAAAATTACTCTTACGTAAAGGTTTTTGAAGTATTTGAAAGTAGAAATTGTACTGATAAAATTTTAATCTTATATAGCTTGCAAATTTTATAATTTTTATGTATTTTTAATAGTTAGTTAATATAATTTATTGAATATGTTAAAATTTTAGGGTTGTGAATCAGGTATTTGTAAAGTTTAGCCTTAATTTATATCTCAAATTTTGTATGTTTATATGTAGGTTTTTCGTTTTAGAGGCATAACATTTTATTCCAATTGTTTATCAGGGGCTTGATCTGTAAAAGGTGACACTTTAGATTTACAGTATAGTTATATTTTTTTGAGGTCATGATTATTGGATTAGTGTTGTTTATAAGACGTAACAATATATTTAGGTTATAACTGTTAGGTGTTTGAATTCTAAGACACAAGATTTCAGTTAAGTTATATCCCGTGGTGTTGACTTATGACGTCATAATCACACTTCAGGATTATATATACTATAGATTTAAAAATTGACTATAGATTTAAAAATTGAATTGGTGAGGTGTTTTATAATAATTAATCGATAAATATGTTATTCTTAGAATTAATGATCTTGATGCACCAAAGTCCCGATTAATTTCATGAAAATTTGATAGAAATTGAATTTGGCTTAGGTAAAGTATTTTATAGTAATAATTAATTAAAAAATTAGTTGATAAATCTGTCATATTTAGAACTATGATCTTGATGCATCAAATGCACCAACCGTTCTTAAGATCATTAACTTCATGAAATATTGATAAAATTTGAACTTAGTTTGGGTCTTTTATCTTTAAAAATTTAATTGAATAGTATTTTTTTCAATGAGGACCCAAAATAATGAAATTGAGTCCTATTTTGTATATTTTAATGGGAAATGGATTATTTTTATGTTCACTAACGGTATTTGTTTTATTACTTTTGTAAAACGGAGTATCTCTCTAAAACAATTACCCACCTGAATCCGTATTACTATCGACTATTAAATCCTAATATTAACCTAATACTGTCTAGGTTGATTTGGGCAGAGTTTATCAAAAAGAGCAATGATATTTCGATAAAGATTTCAAAAAAATTTCAAATGTATTTTTATTTTTGAACTCATATATTTATGCACGAGGGATCAACCTTATTTTGATACATTAGGGCATCTTCAACAATTTCTTAGTAAATTCATAAATATAATATAAAATATTAGGCTCTTAGTAACTTAACATTTTTAAGATGATCAACTTGTTTCTAACAATATTCTTTATATCCACTCTCTATTTATATTTTATTCATATTTGAACATGAAATAGAGATAAAAGTGAGGATAAGTGTTGGAGGAAATGAATATTTTATTAGAATAATAAATAAAGGTTAAGAGCCATCTAATAGCTCTTAAGTTTGAGGTGAGAGAATAAACTCTTAAATTTTTAAAGAGTCTTGAGGAGGCTGTTGAAATTCTAATTCATGCAAGACTCTCTGTAGAGCCTGTATAAAGAGCTTTTTGGAGATGCTCTTAATCAATCAAATAATAACAACCAAACATTCCGAACTAAACATTCGGGTGAAACCATTTCGTGGACTCTGCCAAAATTTTAATATATATAGCTATAATCTTTGGAATAGCCCGCTGTTCGGTGTTATCTGATTTGTTTTGAATATTGGGTACATAAATATACCTCTCCTTCAATATTTTGTGGTGTGCTGCGGCCATAGATCCAAAAATACAAGGAAAGTACTACTTCCGTAGCACCTTTTTCTTTTTTATTTTCAGAGTTATTTGTAGCATATTCCTCCTGCATTTAACATTCTCATTCAATATTCTACAAATAGCTCTGAAACTAAAAAAAAAAAAAAAAGTGCTCCGGAAATAACATTTCCGAAACGCAGGCTACTAAAGAAACACGCATTCATGTCTTTGCAAGTATCAAGCACTAGTTATGTGTTCTTCAAGATAATATTTCCAACAACTACATGATCAACCACCACTTGATTTCAAACCTTTACAATCATAAATAATAAACAAAACCCAACACCTATTCACAGACGAACAAAAAAATTATGACAGATTTTAATCACCCTAAACTCACCATCTATGGTGCTATAGTAACAAACTAGTTCCCAGGAACATACCCACAAACACTCTTTAGCTAACAAATTATGCTATACTGGTATAACATCAACCTTTGATGCGTCCTCGCATCTCAGAACAATGCCCTCCAGGCTTGCTGGAAGAATAAATCTGCCCCATTGGCATCCTGTTGTGAATGGCTCTGGTGGAGGAACAATCATTAGCACGTTCTCATTCCGCTGAACAACTCCCATCACACTAACTGTGCTTCCCTCTTTGATATACCTGCAAAATCCAAAACTCAAGTAACTAAGAATGTATATTCCCCTTACTGCGACTATATTTTTTCAAAATCAAATATAAACGATGTCTATCTATATATAGAGGCCAGGGCACGGGAGGCTAGCCACAACTGGAAAAAAGAATACACAGTGATTAGGATGTAATGACTTATATATGCTATATCCAATAACAGTTAGTACTTCATAGATACACAATCTATGACAAAACAAAACAATGATTTAAAATCTTTTCTGCATACAACATATTACCATCTTGCCTTGAAGACTCAGTAATGCAAAAACAAACCAGTAAGAAAGGATTAGAGTAAAACACTACAGTATATAATGGGAAAAAAAACAAACATAACATACCCTTCTTCCAATCGCATTACACGGTCATCGCTCGAAAGATTCCTTTCCCTCATCCATCTGATGAAATCAGGAGATATGTCTTTATCTAAAGCATTGACATCAACAACAACAGACCCCTCCACATATGGAGTAACTCTTGCACCAAACCCAGTCTTAACCAATGCTCTCAAACCAGACTGGAAGTCAGAAATGTAGAAGTCAACTACGTGCCTCTGTCAAATAAGACATATCACATATCAATATTAAGAAATCTCAGCATATCAAACAAAAAAGATTACAATTTCTGAATACTATTATAGACACTATTGAGGTGTTCAACCAATTGTGAAGCACCTCGACACTTTAAATAGTTGGGAGATTCCTATTTACATTCATCGCAAATCAAAATAGGACACAAAAGCTTCAGCAACCATCTACTTCTTCAAGTATATATATATAACAGGTTCATGAATTAGAAAGAATTCGATGATGATGAACATGTTAATATAGTTGCTTTCACATATCTGCTACTCACTTCGGATGATCGTAGACCCCATGTAAATCGACGATGAGTTGGGTTGGCAGCTTTTGAGTCCCACCCACGATACTCGTATAAACATGATGATGTGTAGACACATCTTGGAACTCTTTGAAAAGATGACTCAAGGGGAACATTACCACAGGTCACCACCTTCACAGAAAAATGCACCAAAATCAAAAGCTGAAGTAATTCCAATCATCATATGGAAGAATAGTATCACAAGAACTTGTCAAAATAAAATACTGAAACATTCTGTTGACAATATCTGATTGTCGTAATGCGGTGCAATAACTTTTTTCTCATGCACATTTTGTAGCTATAACTATCCACGGTTATATTCTACTGCATGAGGTACTTGGCTAACCGGTGCTAAATCATCTATAACAAAAAGATGCAATTCATCTCATAGATTGTACAATTAACATGACGTGCATACAGACCAAAAGGATAGAAGAACCACATCCGCTTTCTATACATATGGATATTCGAAATCACATCCAAAGATATGTAAAATATTTAAAAATGCAATCATCTATGTTCAGACAGAATAGGAATTCATCCATACAAGCCACTATATGTAGTAATGACCCCTTCTACCTTTTTATCTTTTTAAGTACCAGTCTCTGTGGAGGACCACGGCCAATCCAAGTCATTCTATTCCAGTTCTATCAGACGTAAATTGCATCTTTTTTCATTCTGCGACAAGTAAGCTCTATGCGTTATTTTTTCTTTTAAGCTATCACCCAATAATGTGATGGTCAATGTACGTGAGGGTTCTTTTTTGCCAACTTATTCCTTAATTTCAGTATACTACGGCACATTGAATGCCAAATCCTATAATCCTTGCTTGCTACACTTCTGCAGCTGTGTTGAGTTTACAAGTGTCTCTGTCTTTTGTAGAATTTAATGCATAAGTGGAAAGGGATGTTAATGGAGAGGGAAAGGTATAGAACTGGGTCTACTTTGTAACTCATGACACCTGGAATAACAGTGAATAGCTATCACAACTCTACAATGTTTGTGTTTTGTTATTAAGGTTCCATTTCAATCTTCTTATTATATTATAAAAGAGTGGTAGTTTGTCCATGTGTAGCACTTCGACTTTAACCTTTCAGTTATTGACATGTTTCATATTCCATAGCAGTTTTTGACAAAGGAGGATAAGAAATACATAATTCTAATAGAGGTATGGATATCTACATATGTACCCTGTCTTCTAGTTCCCGACTTGGAGTGAGGTTTCCCTGCTTATCCAGTGAAATTAACGTATAAGACGAATATTGCAGTGTCGTATTCGGTGTGCATATACATGCACCATTCATACACTGCAGTAACTTAGAGCTGTAACCCAATTTAATGTGGTGGTGGGGTTTAAGATAACTGGTTCAATTACAGTAAACAATATATAGATTCACAACCAAAATTTAGTGGCATATACTAAATTTTTTTTGCAGGTTGATGGCCATTATATATAACTTAACAATGTAATGACCAAACAAAATATTATTAAGTATTATATGGACTTCCCACAAAAACCTCCAATTCCGTCAATTATTGGAGGGATATTTCTGTCTCTTCATATTTATAGCCCACAAAATGTATGTGTATATGTCTATATTTATATATTGTCTTCCTTCACAGCTGCTACAGGCCCACAACGCCAGAAAACTCATTAGCGGCGGCATCCCATTTCCCCAATTAAAAATCAGTCAATTTCATCTACTTTACAAACCCATTGGGATAAACACAACACGACACATACATACATACATACATACACATGTCAGGTAATTTTTAAACACCCAAAATCATCATGACCTACCGTAAAATCTAACCATTTGGCTGCCAACAAACACACAACAATTCATTTACATTTCATTCCATCACATCCTCCATTTCTCCAAATAAACAAGAATACAAGATACATGCCCAATTCATGGGTTCCATCAAAATCCAGGAAATTATCACATCATCTATGTGTCAAAAACCAAAACCAATCATACTCTATTTCAATTAAACCTCAAAGCTACTTATCAAGACATTTAATAAACACCCCTAGTTGAGAACTTGACTACAGAAGCGATTTTTTTGATTTTGAAAGAGAGGAGAAAAAGAACTTTTGTATATTGGCTAAATGATAATTTTTTATTAATAGTAATGTAGGATATGGATACACCACGAAGTTTTGTTTTGATTCAAATTTAAGGTTTGTTTTCAATGGATTGGCTTCAGGAATATATACATATACGTAGATACATAGATACAGTATAGCTGTTGTAAATCTGAACAGACAACAATACCCTTCCTTTAACTGATGGCTATGTTAAACGGACTCGGGTACAGGTGTCGGACAGGGGTGCAGATCCATGTGTCTGCTCTTAGTTTTTAACAAATTAGGATTCATAGATATGGATCTGAAATTAGATACGGTGCGGGGAGTCAGCACGTAAAGTTTCACGTAAGTGAAATTATACCTACTTTTTATACTTTAACATTTGTAAATTAGAGTCTTCTACCAAATAAAGAAAAAAAAATATATAGTTTATGTCATATTTGTAGTATAAATCAAAGGATAACATGAAAATAGTAATCTATGGACATTTCTCTAGAATTAAGCAAGTCGTTGCGAGACGTTGTAAATCATTTTGAACTAGATTTCTTGAAGTCAAAGGGTCCGGTTTCCATATCGAGGGTCCGACTCAAATCCCACACCCAAACCCATGTCATGTCCGCTCGACACGGGTATCGAGGGTTAGAGATTTTTGACCAGAGCACTTAAAGTGTTTTAAAATATTTCTTTCTGCAACCAAAATGCTTAATTGGATTTATCAGCCAGCAAGCTGCAAAAATCTTAGTTCAAGCCATCGAACTGTAATTTACTCCCAAAATCTATTGTCATAAAACATTGGTAAAGTAAATTGTAAGGAACTTGTTAAACTTTTACTGTTTTAATTAATGCATTTATTATTGGACCTTGACATGATATATCCCGATTTTTTAATCGTTAGCAAGAAAATGTGAACTTTTTATTAGCTCGTATTTTGTGGCCCCCAACAATCTAAGAATTACTTACAAAACTCAAAGCAGCAAAAGAACAAAATACAAATAGAGATACTAGTATCCATGACATAGGAAACACGTGTCGGCAAGGAGAACAGACCAGCTCTACCTAAAAAATTGCTAAATACTCCGCACTTTATTTCCCATTAACCAACAAAAAAATTCTTTCCAAAGTATCTTCCATATCATAAAATATTAATAGACACCGGGCTGATAGGGAAAAGTACCTATCCATCACAGCAGCCAGAAATCTACTTAAACAAGGCTCAACTGTTTGGTCATCCTGAAATTACCAACTAAAAGGTTCCTAAAAGTCAACTTGAAGCTTCTGATCTCAGTACTGTCAATATGCAGTTAGTAACATTCATTGGACCATATTGTTTCAAAGAAATTTATAGGTAAAATGCTAACAACACCCTCCAATACCCTCACAAGAGCTAACATAAATTTGGTCATTAGTTTCATGTGCGAATGCATCAAACAAATTCATAATATTTACTACTTTACAGCAACAGATCTAATAAGGAACGATGATCTCGTCTTTTTATTTGCAAGTCCAGAACATGGTTATGAACACATTAAAAACATTTGATAATGTAATTTGTTATTGAAAAGGAAACATACCCCGGAGACCTTCACATACTGCCCGTCTTTTGCTTCTCTAAGCTCAGCATCTGGGTAGCGGTCGATGAAGTCAATGATCGATCTTCTTCCCCAGCACGTATTCCAGGCGAATATTGTGGCAACAATCCCAAAAAGAACCATTACAACAATAAGAAGAACAGCATTATGGACAGCCCCAAGAATAAAACCACCAGCAATGAATCCCATTACAAAGAGCAGAATGATCAACCATAGAATTGGCTTTGGGAAACTACTCTTGAATGAATAGTCTTCGTCCTGGCTTAAAGTTGTCACAGCTTGGTTAATAGTTGAGCCATGCAGTTTCATCGAACTCTTGGAGTCTAAAGGACCAGAAAATTTCCTTGGTGCACCGGATGAATTTAGTGGACCGGACGAAATGGGACCAGATGTAATAAGTCCCGTGGCAGGAAGAATTGGTGGTAAAGGACCTGAATTTTGACGGGTAGCTGGTGTTACTCCGCCAGATTGAGGGCCAGACGACTTCTTCAACGGTTCCCCGTGTTTACTCAATGGCCCGGAGTTCGATTTCTTTACAGAAACTGAACCAGAAATCCCACCAGATGACACAGGACCGGAAGTGGAGTAGCTAGCCCTAGATGCTGCATTAGGCATAATTGGTCCTGAATGTGAAGCACTTCCTGCAAAAGATCCAGTCCTTGAAGGAGCACCGGATATTGGTCCAGATTTCCTCGTTTTGGAGCCATCCACAGGTAAATCAAACATCTTTCCCAGCTCTCCGGATTTCTTGATGTCACCACCCGTATAAGGCATAGCTGTTGAGGTCATTGTAGGGGTTCTCTCTTTCGGCTGTTCAGGCCGGCCAGAAACATAAAGGCCATTGCTCAGCTGGTGAGACGGAAACCGCGAACCCATCAAGCTCTTTTCAGTCAAGCACACAGAATAGGCAGGCTTTAATCAAACCCAAATCCTAAAAGAAAAAAACACAGTTAACAATGAAATTGGTTAGCAAGAACAACATTAATTTCTTATGATAAACACATAGAGAAAGAACAGAAGAAGCAATGTGTCATCAAAGATAAGACATTACTACTTAACAAAAATAAAACAGACAGAAAGATAAACATTACTTAAAAGATACAACTTATTTATCAATGTGATCACACAGAGTTTTAGTAGGAAACAAATATATTTTCAAGATTAGAAATAAATCAAAAACTGACATGAACAAATCTTGATAACAAAACAATTACACATAATAAAATCATGGCCATAACATCAAAATAAAATTAATGAAAAGGAAAGCAGATCTGGAAATATTAATTAATACAACTGTAATTGTAATAAACAAAATAAAACAAAACAAAAAAATGGAGTGCACAGACAAAATACGAGAAAACAACAAAAAAAGACCGACAGGAGAGTGTTTGTATTAACCTAGAAAAATGAAAAATGAATGAAGAAGACAGGAAGAGAGCGAAAATATAACCAAATTAGATGAAACAGATAAGTGGGTATGATGAAAAGACAACGATAAATATGTATGTATGATAGTGTTGTGTATACTAGGCTAGGTGAGTGTAATATAAGCAAAGGAGGGTGGGGAAGGCACTTACTGATGAATGGGGGGGGTGTAGTAGGAAGGAGTAGTTGATACACTAACACTACTTGAAAGCCGGGTTGGAGGGGATCATATCCGCCGTTTGCCCCCAATTTACTTTTTTTTTATTTAATTTGGGACTAGTACAACTTACTCCTGTTTTTCTAATTTGACTAATTATGGAGGCATTATGTAATGTAGTCTAACATATTTTATCACTTTTATCTAAACAACTTTGATATTTATAATCAATATGCTTAGTAATGGATAATTGTCACTCTCATTTAAAAAAAAAAAATAATGTCGCTTTCGATCGATTATTCTTGTTTTATTCGATAGGTTAAGTGTTCGACTCTTATTAACATATTATGAAAGGGTATGTAATTTTTTGTTAATTTATTATTCTTATTAAGTTGTATGTCTACGTGAGTTATGATTTTGAATGCTCGTAATATTTGTGACAATAGCATTAAAATTCTGTTCATACTTATTTATAATATTTGTTTATAATTTCCATATTTACGCATATGATAATAAATACTAATTAAGTTACTTTTTACTACAAATAATTCAATCATTTTATTATAAATTATAGAATTAAATAATTATTTGGCTTATGAAACTCATCGTCGGACCTTTTTAAAAAAATTTATGTATATCAAATTTCGTAAAACTGATCGACAAACTTTTTTAAGAAATATTTTAAATGTCAATTTTACAACACATTCGTATTCAGCTTTCGTTGTATTAGGACGTTACTGAAGATCGTGAATACAAATGTCGTTGAATTCATTAGGAGCGTACAAAAATTCGTGAATACAAATGTTATGAGTACATACTCGACCAAATATGTTTTCCATAAGATAGGGTTTAATATTCAATACTTGTGACGCAGTTTGTTACTCGCATACCTCGTGCACTTGTATGAACTGTATTAGCGACTATTATATTTAATTTTTGGATTTGACTCGACTAGTACACTTAGGAGGCAGTTTGTTCAACTCAACTAGTACACTTCACTTATCTATTAGGGACTAGTACACTTGTATTAAAAAAAAAAAATCGGCTTGACTTTAATTTTTTGTCGAGTCGGGACCATTTCAAGTCGAGTCGGGACCATTTTGATAAGGAGCATCATTTTATCTTTTACCTTTTACTGTCTTTATTGTTATTGTGGCTTACTATTTTTGTTTGTCCAGCTGGTATGTAATAAATTAGACTCATGGAGGGTATATCGGTATTTTGTGAGGTTGTTAGTAGATTCCCCTCACATTACCAATTATTGCCAATCATCATGATATAAGGCTTGTGTGTGCACACCTAGAGAGATAGAATGAATAATGTGTGATGTCTGGCTGATTTGTTTTGCTTCCTATCTTTCTGTGCTCATTACTCTTGCATTCATATTAGTCAATATGGTATCAGAGCGTGAATGCTTGTTTATTTTTTGAAGCTTGTAACTAATCTTTAGTCAAGTGACATCTCTGTTTTCATTCTCTGTTATTTGTTTTTTTTTGTAAACCCAGCATTTAATTCTTGAGATCTGTTTAGAAACACTCAGATATGGCTGCTGCGGGAGGAAGATTCACTTTTGCTGATATGCAAAATCCTTTGTTTCTTCACCCATCAGATGGTCCTTTGTCGATTAGTGTTTCAAAGTTAGAAGGTGCTGGTGATTATCGTGCTTGGAGACGTATGTTTGATTCAGTTGTCATCCAAAAGGAAGCTTGGATTTGTCAAAGGTACAGTTGCTAGAAGCACCACTGATGAGACTCAAGCGATGCAGTGGGATACGTGTAATGATCTGGTCATATCCTGGATTCATGGTAATGTTTCTGAAAACATTAAAAGCTCTGTTTTATTTCTTAATTCAGCTCATGAGATCTGGAAACAGCTTGAGAAACGATTTCAGTTGAGTAATGGATCTAGGAAGTATAAATTAAATAAGGAGTTGTTTGGTATTAGTCAGAATAAAATGAAAATAAGTGAGTATTATACCACTGTTAGTAGCCTATGGGAAGAGATAGATTCAATGAATATTTTGCCTACGGTTACTACTATTGCTGATGATGTTACAGTCCTGTTGGCTGCTATTGCAACTCAAAAGGAGGAGGCTAGGTTATTTGTGTTTTTGAATGGGCTCGATGACACTTATAGTGCCATGAGAAGCCAGTTGCTAATGCAACAACCTTTACCCACCGTTGAGGCTGCGTGTGCAGTTCTGCAACAAGAAGAATCACAGAGGGATGCCTTGCCTGTTGTAGTTGATGTGGAGCATACAGCTATGTATAGCAAAGGACCTGAAGGATCTGCAGAAAGGAATTTTCCGGCATGTACTGTTTGTGGCCTGAGAAATCACTCTAGTGATAAGTGTTGGAGTGTTTCTGGGTTTCCAAAATGGCATTATAAGTACAAGAAACCAGTTGTCAACGGTGGACAAAACCAGTCACAACCAAGGTGGAATAACAATAAGACACCAAAGTTGGCTAATAATGTTTCTGTGCAGAACAGTGGTGATCAGGCCATGACATTCACTTCACAGCAATTAGAGCAATTGTTAAAATTGATGCCTGGTAACTCTACAATTGCACCACGAGGGTCAGACACTGATGATGAGTTGGAGATTGGTTTTTCTGGTATGGTGGCCTGCAACTTGTCTGTTCTATGAAGGAATGCTTGGATAATCGACTCCGGAGCTAGTGACCATATGACGTGTTCTGCTGATAATTTGGTTAATGTCAAGGCTGCTGCTGCGAATCTGACCATCATCCTGCCTACTGGTGATGTAACTAAGATTACACACACGGGTGACATGAAGTTAATCAGTGGTTTGGTTCTCTACAATGTCTTGGTTGTGCCAGATTTTAATCATAATCAGCTGTCTATTCATAAATTGGCTGGTGATAATAAATGTAACGTCAAATTCAATCCTGAAGTCTGTGAGATTACGAATTCTCAATCAAAGCTGGTTGTTATAGGCAGGGTCTACAATGGCTTGTATTACCTGTTTGATGAAGAGGTTGCTAGTAGTACGTCAGTTTCTTTGCAAGGGCAGTGTAATGCTGTAGCTGTGAATGCCAACCTATGGCATTTGAGATTGGGTCATGCTCCTTTGTCCAAATTACAGCAAATTTCTCATCTAAGGTCACAGTTACAGACTACTGGGCAGGTATGTGTAACTTGTCCCATGTCAAAATTTACAAAATCGCCCTTTCAGCTTAGTGATTCTTATGCCAGTGCTGTTTTTGATTTGATACATCTGGATTCATGGGGGCCTTATAGGGTCTGTACTAGAGGCAAATTTAAGTATTTCTTGACATTGGTAGACGATCATTCACGTATGACTTGGTTATATCTTATGCAAAACAAATATGATTTTCTTGTGTGTTTCAAGACGTTTTGTTCTTATGTTAAGAATCAGTTTCATAAGTCTATAAAGTGCATCAGGTCCGATAATGCACCTGAGTTTGCAAATGCTAATTGCACTTTGTTTTATAATGAGTATGGAATTGTCCATCAAAAGTCCTGTGTTTATCGACCTCAGCAGAACGCACGTGCTGAACGAAAACACAGACACGTTTTGGAGGTAGCAAGGTCATTGCGGTTTCAACCTGGTCTGTCTTTAGCTTACTGGGGGGAGTTTGTGTTAACTGTTGTCCATATAATTAACAGGCTGCCTAATCCCGTTCTGAATAACAAAACACCCTTTGAAGTTTTGTACGACAAACCCACCCCATATAATCATTTAAGGGCCTATGGTTGTTTAGTTTTTGCTCCAAATCCTGCACAAAACTCTGATAAATTTAGCCCTCGTGCTGTCCCTTGTGTCTTGATTGGATATCCCTCAGATACTAAAGGTTACAGACTTCTGGACTTGTCTACAATGCAAACTTTTGTTAGCCGAGATGCTGTCTTTAATGAGTCTGTGTTCCCTTTAATGATGGTAAGGAAAAATATATGTCTCCAACTCCGGTTCAAATGCCAATAACTCCAGCTGCTGTCTCTGCTGATATAGATGAATTTGTGGAAGCTGAGCTGTCTACTAATTCTCATGTTATTAATCCATCTCCAGAAGCTGAGTCTCATGTTCCTGTCTTGAGAAAATCATCACGGTCTCGTGCTACTCCATCTTGGTTGAATCAGTATGTTCATGATTTGCCTCCTAGTGCTAATGTGATGCAGGTCACTGACCAACTTGTGCACACACAGTTCAGTTGTTTTTTGGCTGCATCCACTTCTCGTACTGATCCAACTACTTTTGTTCAAGCTAGTCAACATATTCACTGGGTTGACGTCATGAATCAAGAGTTAGCTGCCTTGGAATTAAACCACACCTGGGAAGTGACAGAATTACCACCTTTCAAAAAATCTATTGGATGTAAATGGGTGTTCAAGACAAAGTTTAACACAGATGGCTCTGTCGAACGTTATAAAGCTAGGCTGGTAATTCTTGGATGTAAGCAGGTTTATGGTGTCGACTACTTAGATACATTCGCGCCTGTTGTAAAACTTACAACAGTCCGCACCTTGCTTGCTGTAGCAGCTGTTCACAATTGGATTGTGGTTCAAATGGATGTCACCAATGCATTTCTGCATGGTGACCTCCAGGAGACGGTGTATATGAAATTTCCTCCTGGGTATCAAGGTTTGGGTAGTCGAATCCCTTACACCACTACTGGTTACAAGGCATCATCATCTCCACTGGTGTGTAAATTAATCAAGTGGTTGTACGGGTTGAAGCAAGCTCCGCGGACATGGTTTAGTAAATTGTCAGAGACGCTTTTAAATCATGATTTTAGTCAGTCTAAGACTGATTATAGTCTTTTTGTCAAGACTACAGAGAAGACAATTGTGTTAGTGCTGGTATATGTCGACGATTTTCTCATTGCTGGGAATTCTGCACATGATATTGCTGCTCTCAAACAAATGTTGTCTCAGAACTTTCATATGAAAGACCTTGGTCCTGTGAGATACTTCCTTGGTTTGGAAATTGATAGAAACTCAGCGGGCTTCTTCGTTTTACAAAAGAAATACACACTTGATCTGCTCAAGGAGTACCAGATGGAAAATGTCACTCCTGTAAAACTTCCCATGGACGTACATGTTAAACTCACTCCTGATTTAGGTACGGCTTTGGTTAATCCTCACCCGTTTCAGCGTTTAATGGGCAAGCTTATCTATTTAACAGTGACACGACCAGATATTACTTTGGCTGTCCATGTACTGAGTCAATACATGCAAGCTCCGACAACAAACCATATGCAGGCAGCTCACAGATTGCTCAGGTATTTGCTAGGCAATCCCAGTCAAGGAATTATTCTGTCTAGCTCGTCTGCAGTTCAGATACACGCCTATTGCGACAATGATTGGGCTAGTTGCCCGGTAACTCGACGTTCGACCTCTGGCTTCTGTGTGCTCCTAGGCAATTCACCAATTTCATGGAAGTCTAAGAAGCAATCCGTCGTGGCACGTTCAACAGCAGAGGCTGAGTACCGTGCAATGGCGTTAACTTCGTGTGAGATAACTTGGATTGCAGCTCTTTTGCAGGATATGGGACTTCAGGAGATTCCTCCAACTATTCTTCAGTGTGATAACATGGCTGCTATAGCCATTGCTGCCAATCCAGTGTTGCATCAACGTACTAAGCACATCGAAGTGGATTGTCATTTTGTTCGTGACAAAGTCAAGTCTGGCGCCATAATTACTCACCATGTTCCATCTCACTCGCAGTTGGCGGACATACTCACTAAGCCCCTGTATATCAAGCAGCATTATAGTCTTCTACGCAATCTTGGAGCTTCCGTTTCACCTGCAGCTCCGCTTGAGGGGGAGTAATAAGGAGCAGCATTTTATCTTTTACCTTTTACTGTCTTTATTGTTATTGTGGCTTACTGTTTTTGTTTGTCCAGCTGGTATGTAATAAATCAGACTCATGGAGGGTATCGGTATTTTGTGAGGTTGTTAGTAGATTCCCCTCACATTACCAATTATTGCCAATCATCAGGATATAAGGCTTGTGTGTGCACACCTAGAGAGATAGAATGAATAATGTGTGATGTCTGTGCTCATTACTCTTGCATTCATATTAGTCAATACATTTAATCGAGTCGAGTTCGAGTCAGCTCGATTCGAATTACATCCATATATATATTTGTATTATAGAGTTACTATGCAAAGTCGTGTAATATATTTTATCTAAACAATTAGGAACTTATAATAAAAAAGCTTGTATATTATAATATAATGAATAATCATCATATTTCTTAAATTAATAGTCGCTTTTGATCGGTTATTCTCGTTCTTTTATTTAATAGGTTAAGAGTTCGATTCTTATTTTGAGAATAATATACTGTAAAAAAATATATATTATTTTTTATTAATTTAATATTCTTAGGAACTTGCATGTTTATGTGTCGTGATTTTAAATACTTGTAATATTTGTGACGATAGCATTAAAATTCTACTATACAGATGTTTCTACTTGTGAACTAAGTTATTTTTAACGATTAATCATTCATTCATTTCATTATAGATCATAAAATTAAATAATTATTTAACCTGTGAAACAGATCATTGGACTTTCTTAAAAGTTATTATAAATATCAACATTTTTGACACATTCGAATATCACGATGTTGAGTTCTCATGAGAGTAAAGAAGATTATTAATAAGAATATCATAGCTGCTGATTTGGTTTTGTGTATATATATA
>PHNY01191816.1:371-14491 GCA_003724115.2 Anethum foeniculum | reverse complement strand
ACGGACTCAGAATTTCCATCTTAGATGCCCTATATAGTGTGACCTGATTATATCTCTTAATCAGCAAAGTTACTATTCATCAGAAATTTTCAAATTAGTCCAAAATTTCGGGTTATTACATTAACTGTATGTAAATTAACAGATTTGCTCTGATACCAATTGTTAGGTCTCAAATATACTGTAGAGGGGGTGAATACAGTATAGAACAATCAAATCGATATAAGTAAATAAAATGATGAACAGTTTTTATATTAATGAATAAAAACTGTTGCAGTAATATAAAGTACTCTCTCAAAGAATGTATGAGTATTCTTGAGAGCTGCTAGGTTACAAGAATGATTAACAATGATCAAAGACAACGACACATATAGTGTAAACCTATCTGTGTTTATATACAACCCAGTTACACAATCAATTACTACTGATATGATTACATAAGCCTGACTAGATAAAGATCATATCTAATAATTGATTGCTCCTTTCCATACATTGAGAAACCGACACATCCTTGCAATCTTCAAGATCTTCAATCAAATCAATTACTGATTGATTTGCTGCTTCTACAGAGTCTGACAGTAAACACTGATAATAAACACTGATATCAAATACTGATATCAATCTTTCAAACGCTGATAATAAACTCTGATTTGCCTAAGTGATAAACACTGATCATCAAATTATCTAACAGGAGTCACGAACCAACCAATAATATAACATAACCTGGATAATAATAAAATATAAATAACCACGACCCCCTTAACTTACCACTGGATCGATCACAGGTTTCATATGAAACAGGAACTAACAAAATATAAGTTATTACAAACCACTTGGTGTTATTAAAATAACTTTGAAAAAAAGTTACGCCAATAACCAAAAGTCTAATTAAGTATTACAACTAAAATCACATTTATTACAAAACAACTATCTATGCAGTCTTCACTCCCCAAAAGCCTACCTGCTCGGGTAACTGAAATCTAACCCTCTTCAGGGGTCCGCGATATACAGCCTTTCTAGTTGTATAACGAATTATGGCCATGCTCTAGTTTAACTGAAAGATTAAACAAGACAAACAAGGGTGAGCCAAAATCGCTCAACAAGCTATATGAAATGATAAACATGTAAGACAATCTCAAGATAACAATATATGAAAGACTGTAAAAGCATTTAAATCTTTCACCTTTGTTTGCCTTTATTGGCGATTAACTACAATAAAGTATATTGAAAACCAAGTAAAATGCTATATTGCAGCCGATGATCAGTCGCGAAGCAATGCCGGTAGGTTCCGAGTATTTCTACCAGTCACCAGTCCACAAATCTTTATGGGTACCCTGGCACACATTGGCCAAAAATAATAATCGCTGGGCCGACATCACGGCCACTTACGGCTTCCAATCTCAAGAAGAGGAGTCGGTTCAATCAATCTCCTTATCAACCACTCGCCCTCTCACAAGGTCCGGAGTGATCTCATTGACTGATGGCGGAATAACTCGAACAATTAGTTATCCGCTAAACCAATAATAAAGAATCACTGTATGGAATATATTTGGATAGGAGTTATCACTATCTATCACTCACAATGGAACATTCTAGTAGAACAGTTACTAGAATAATAGAGTTGCAATAGAGTATCATTTATTTAGCTATAATGAGGTAACATGAATATTTATAAAATAGTTGCAAACTTTGAATGTAAATAATTGGCTATTCTGAATCTAGAATTGGGGAGAAACACTTGTCTGGTAAGCTAGCAATCCAAAACAAACTATTTATGTCCAACCTCGACTGCCTGGGTCACTCCTGGACTCGATTCTATAAACCAAAATACTATTTCAGTAAACCAGACAACATCTCATTCGACGTATTATTATGTCTCAACAACTAGAGCCTACCCATTCGATAACCCTTTATAAAAGAAATCATATAATTAATATTATTCATTGGCTAGCAAGCACTACCGACCACATAACCATATAATAAACGTAGCCATATAATGCACATAAGACACATCACATTTAGTTCAATTCGTCAAACGGTTCTGTTTGGTATGTTTAAAAAAATAAAATGTTGAGCTTATAAATATTTTTAAAAGAATCAGGGTATTTTGCTGTGTCTAACGGACTTCGTTTCGTCTCGATCGGACAAACGGTTCATTTGTTATTGAATTATTAAAAATAATTCGATTACAAATAATTTTTAAGCCTTAAAAATCAATTAAATGAATAAAATAAATTAATTAACTATTTAAAATAATTAATTAATCAATTTAATCAATTTAAATTGATTATTAGAATTTCTGAAATTATTTAGAATGAATCCATTTATTAATCAAGTAAATTAATCAATTATTCGAAAATAATTAATAAATAAATAATTTGAATTTAGAAAATAATTCAAAATAGTTAAATATTTAAAAGATTTCAGTTTTTATTAATTAATATAATTCTGGTAATTAGATTAATTAAATGAATAGTTTACAATTTAGTAAATAAATCATAAAAACTGATTTTTACTTTTATTTTTAAACAAAATTCCTAAAAACAGTCTACAGATAGAAAATTAGGGCTGTAAAGGATCAAAACCGGGTTTATTATACGGATATAGCATAACACCAATAACCAAGTAATCGCCGAATCCAATCTATATCATACCAGCAACACAGATATAGCATCCATAACACCAATCAACCAAGTAATCGCCGAATACGGCCAGGAACTACTTAAAACCGGCGAACTCGACAAGAAAACTCGACGCCAACAATTTCTCAACCAACAATCGAACATAATACACGAAAGAGAAGCTTAGAAACAGATAAAATCATTCATATAATCAAAATCATTAAACAACTAACAATCATTCCGGAAAATTGAAATTTAAACCCGACGAAATCGGTAAACTCGAACCCCTTTAAACCAAACACAAACAGACACTATTTATATATGTATACACTCGGATTGACCCCAGGAATGCAACCATAACAACAAAATCCATGAACAATTAACAGAAATCAAAAACTTAAAATTTACGAATTAAACGAAAGAACGAGAGTTTAATTCGTTACCCAAACGAGGGATTTGTTGATGGATAATGAAATTAGAAGAAACAGGCTTTGATTTGTTACCAAGAACACTGCAAACAGAGCTCCCTAACACCTTGAATCGACTGGTCGAAGCTGGTGAAGAACCTTAACCCCCAATCCTATTTTCCAGAAAATTCTGTTGATCTTTGGATAATTTTATGAATTTTTATTAATTAAATATCCTATTTATATTTTCCTAAAAATATCCCCTAATTATAATTAGGGCTTAATTATATCCTTAAAAGAAAATAATTAGCCCAAAATTATAATTTATGGGATTAGTTTTTAAAATAATATTTTTAAATAAATACAATATATATGCCAAAATTTCCCAAAAATTACGAATAATTCAAAAATGCAAGAATATAAAATATTTGATAGACCGATAATTTTATAAAAATTAAAATATGATTTTTGAAGACCTCGGAGCACCCGTAGGGGCCCGGTCCGATAATTTTTGAAAAACGAGAACACTTCCTAAATTACTAGAAAAGCCCGGAATTTAATAAAAAAAGCTCAAACTGACGGAAAAAGGACTCGAAACACAACACGGTAGAAACGGGCTGTCAAAATTAATTCTAATTAATTTAAAATCAAACCAAACATATTTAACGCAAAATAAAATGACGTGATATATTTAGAAATTATCCTGGACCGTACAGGATATTAACACGTAACAGATAAGACCAAAAAGGCATAATTAAACTTTTAAAACACATAATATTTCATTTAATATAACACAAAATAGTCGCAAAATTTCCGGATATTACATCCTTCCCCCCTTAGAAGGATTCTGTCCTCAGAATCACGCTAAGAAAATAGGTGGGAATTTTTTTCAAGCATCTCACTTTCTAATTCCTAGGTTGATTCTTCAAACCTAGGATTTCTCCACAAAACTCTAACCAAAGATACTGACTTATTTCTTAACACATTCTCTTTACAATCTAGAATCCTTATTGGTTTCTTAACATAAGATAAATTTGGCTGAAATTCTATCGACTCATACTCTATCACATGCTTAGAATCTGGATTATATTGCTTGAGCATCGATACGTGAAAGACATTGTGAATATGCTCCATATGAGGAGGTAAGGCCAATTCATAAGCAACTTTCTCAATACGCTTCAAAATCTCAAATGGACCAACATATCTTTGACTAAGTTTTTTTTCCCTTTTTACCAAATCCAGTCAGACCTTTCTACGGTGATATCTTTAGCAACACTGGCTCTCCCAATTCAAAATCCATATCTTTTCTTGATTGATCCCCGTATTTGCGTTAACGATCTTGAGCAGCTACTAATCATTTCCGAATAAGTTCAACCTTTTCTTTCGTCTGTTGAATCAATTCTGGACCTAAAATTTTCCTTTCACCAACATTTTCCTAACATACAAGAGATCTGCATTTTCTTCCATACAATGCTTCATAAGGTGGCATTCCAATGCTTGTATGATAACTGTTGTTGTATGAGAATTCCACTAATGGAAAATGCTCGTCCCAATTGTCCTTGAAATCTATAGTACATACTCTTATCATATCTTTAATAGTCTGAATCGTTCTTTCACTTTGCCCGTTAGCCTGCGGATGATAAGTGGTACTCGCGTTTGACTTTGTTCAGAGGCATTCTTGAAATTGTCTCCAAAATCTTGAGTTAAAACGAGGATCTCGATCTGATACAATGGATGCAGGAACTCCCTGACGTATTACGATTTCTTTCAGATATAGATAAACTAACTTGTCCAGCAAAAACCTTCCGTTGATTGGAAGAAAGTGCGTTGATTTAGTTAACCTATCGATAATAACCCAAATTGTGCCATAATTCATTCTGGTCTTTAGAAGTCCTATTACAAAATTCATTGTAAGGTGTTCTCACTTTCATTCTAGCTTATTTAACGGTTGCAATAATTTAGTGGGCTTCTGTTGCCTTATCTTACCCTTCTATTACGTCTGGTATATACTCATTTCCTTCTACGACTTATCTTTTCATACTTGATCACAAAAAGTTTTCTTTTACACCTCAGTACTTCGATGTACTCCCAAGTTGAATTGAATCTCTTAAGTTGTGAGCGTCTCGTCCAATTTTCTCCTTTAGTTCCACCACGTATATGCTGATATCTTGTGAGAAAATCTTGGAATCTCCTTATCATTCTTTAAACCCTTACTTTCTTCTTTAGTTAGGCTTTTTCTTCCATGACTTGTTACTATTTTCATGATATTCGTGAATCTTATTCAATAGCGATGATTGGAACGTTAATACATAACCCTTTCCATGAATAACCTTTTTTTAATTCTTAACCCTTCTGAACTCTGTCACTGCCTTTGCGGACAGGTTACCAAAATAAACCCATTTCTTTCCACTAAAACATTGGCTACCCCATTAGCGTTGCCCAAATAATGGTTAATCGTGCCATTGTACTTTTTGATCAAACCTCACCGTCGTTCTTATCTCATAGTTAGCTTCTTCTGAATGAAGATTTACTTCAAAATGTGGGGTCCGTATAAATTCATACTCCTCCCAACAAGTAGTACCGCCAAAATTTCAATACCCACCTTATCCTTGTTAACTTCGATCTTGCATCAGATACTTTCTTTCGTGAATCTTTTGTTGTCTTGAAGCATTCACTGTTACTTTGTTGTTCTGCGTCGATACATATTCAAGTCCTTAATGGAAAACATTACTATACATGATAAAATTCCTTTGACCGTCTAGAAACGTAAACACTGGCGCAGTTACCAATCTCTCTTCCTTATTTCTCTCCTCTTCTCTCTTTTTTTTTTTTGCATGTGTCGTTGCAAAAAACCTTTCAGACTTTCTTGTCCATTGCAAAGGACTTAGCTATCTGGACAAAGTCCTACACAAACCTGCGGTAATATCTCACTAATCTTAGTAAACTTCTGACTTCTGTTGGCGTCCTTGATCCGTCCCAATTCATGGTTGCCTCGATTTTTGATTTAGGAAAAATTATTTAAAAGTGACTCAATCTAATTGGAGTCAATTACTATTTTACTAAGCACCAGTTGATGAGATTAATCAATTAACTTCCTTTAATTGATCAATCAAACCAAGTGATGACTAACAGAATAGAATTCAAAACCAATTATACCAAGCCGGTTTAGACATAGATAACCTTTTTCAAGAACAAAAATAACAACCATTTGGATGTTAAACCGAATGTTAATAACACATTTAAGTGCGCTTCTAATTTTACAAAAAGTTTATTATTTTTCAGATAAATTTGGGCAGCATCTCCTCTGTATTATTAACTTCTAGTCGAACTCAAGCCGACACCAACAAGTCACAAACAAGTAAATTATTCAACTGCTACCAACCACATTTATCATGTCGCATGATACTGACAACTACACTTACTGCGAATTGACTTCAATCACACATGCTTCTTCAATCATACTAGAGTCGTATGCATATATTTAATCGATATAACCACGCATTTCCTCCTCATCCTTGAAATATATCAGAATATTACCAATGAATACAAGTATGAACTTATAGCAATATTTCTTGAAAACTCTGTTCATCGAGTCCATAAAGCTGTTGATGCATTAGCAATCCATATGTCGTTAATAAAACTCACAATTTCCATACCTGGTTCGAGAAATCATATTAGAAATATCTTCTGACTTGATCTTCAATTGCTTATACTCCGCTCGTAAGTCACTCTAAGAAAATCATATACCGCCTTTCACTTAATCCCATAATCTGCTAGTCCTTGGCAATGAACACGGATTTTTAGTAGTCAACCCATTCAATCCTCTATAATCAATACACGGTCTTATGCTCCCATTCTTCTTTCACTGGCGTAATCCATGGAAATATATCTGACCTTAACACCCCCTTTCTAACAGTCTGATAGTTAAATCACTGGCCCTTTTAGTTCTACTTATACTATTCGATACGGAGCTTCGGTCACTAACTCGGTTCCTGGTGTTAAATCAAAGGCTTCACTCCCTCGAGCTGGAGAAAACCTGAAAGCTCATCAGCGAACACGTTTGAAAATTCATTCACGACTAGAATTTTCTTGAACCTCAGAACTTTTCTGATAAATATCTACCACAAGATTTAAGTATGTTTCACCTCCTTGACGTCATCATCTTTTTCTTGTATTTTGGGCAGGAACTTCATCTGCATCCAGTGTCGGATACGTATTTGCCTTACTTGCGGAACAAAATTTTACTTTCTTATTTCTATCCATCGATTTGCACAATATCGTTCACTAATCAATCCATTTCACATCAACCCTCCTACTTTGAAAGGTATCAAACTTGCACAAAATAGCACCCCACTAAGATTACCACAAAGAGAATAAACCTGTCTCGTGCTTACCCGATTCTGATAGATACTTCTATACCCAATACGTCATATGTGTGCAGAACCATTTCTTGCTAGTGAATATCTCACCTTTATCAACATGCAAACACGTCCACATTCAACACGTAATTCTATCTGTAATAAGGGACTAGTCCATTTCTTTTGAATTACAAGAGACAATTTCTCCTTGGGAACAAAGTTTTGCACATGATTATGATTCGTGAACTTTGTAAAATAAATCGCGTTTTAATAAAACATTTGAAGTGCTTTATGATTCAATAAATCATTCTTGAGAGAAGATGGATAAGAATAATTTGGATATGACTAAGAATAACCATATTAATACTTAAGATGGCCATTCTTTAGTACTATATGGCTTACAGCCTATGATTAGGTGGCGCCCCACCCAACCTTTGTCACAAAGACAAAAGTCACACCGTATCCCTGCTTATCTCAATCGAATGGCAAAATTTTGAATTACAAATAACTTTTGAAAGAAATGAAATGAATTTTCTTCCCTTATTACATTATATAATTACATATGAAGTAGGTTCATGCTTATCCAAGAATCAATAACAATGTAATCTTCTGGGAAATTCGCGGACCATTCTAATACACGTCGGGTGCCAATCTTGCAAAGTCCTCTAGAAAATGCATTCATGCCTGCGTTAACTATTACAATTTCTTATCGTCCAATACTGCACCCCTAGCGTCGTTTACATGCGTTCAACAAGTTAACAATCCAAACATAATATCCTTCTAGTTGGGTTTGTAATTAAAACTTCTTATTCCGTCTTTCTCGCGTAAAATTACTATTGATCACGCAACTTATCGGCTTGTTCGGTAATATGGGTATCTCTTTTTTTTTCCATTTCTGGAGACCTTCTCGATATCCTTCAGTCACGCACTGTCTTCGATCGAATCGGCGAATCCATTATACCCTGATAGTCTTACCGACTGGAAAAATTTAAATACTACTGTAGGTTGCCTCTGATGTCTACACTGCTGAACAGGTTTACAATCTATCATCAGAGAGGTTTCAAAAATCATTGTGATAGCTGGTCCACTTGACCCTCTAAACTAATAATACGGGGTTGAAAACAATTAACCCTTCTAGGTTGCAGAATTCAGCTGAAGAAACAAGCAACTTATCTAGCAATTTGACAACATTTTTTTTTTCTTTTTCTTTAAGCGTTTCATCCTTTAGTTTAAGAGCTTCATTTAAATTTCCTATTGAGAAAACCTTATCCAAAACTTTTTTTTTTTAAAAAAAATTTCTAGTCACAAGGTTGTCATTGCTATATGAATTGCGTATTATTCTCGCTAAGGTTGTCATTTCTAAGGTATCAAGACAAAGAAAATAAGGAAATAATGGGGGTTCAACCAAAGGAATGATTATCAAATATCATTCAGAGTATAAGTGTATACTCGCTTCAGTACAACTAAAATGGTATACAAAGGAACATGAAGAAGACGTTCAGTTTCATTAACCAGAAAGGTTATAGGATTCACCACAAGAATTTCATTACTATGACTCCAATAAATGTTGTTTCTTGACCCTGATGATGGCCTATCATATGCATCTATCTGCGTCGTCCATGGTCTTATACACAAGAAATACAAGGAATAAGATCTAGTAGTAACTGTATATCCGAATAATCCAACTTATTGTACGCATCTGCTATTCAGCTGCTAATCCATCAGTCGACCAATATTTCAAAGTCCGGTCTTAATTTACTTCTGGATACATACTAACCTCATGGGGTCCATCCTTCCTTTGATGGTCGAGAAAAGCTCAGCTAAATGTTGCACAACTATCTTCTAATGATTTTAATTCCAAAGCTGACATCTGGTTTTGTATCTGATGTCACCAACAATCGTCTCTAGTATAGTGGATACAACAAGTCGGCGCAACTCGATGTGATGCCCGTACATAAAGTCACACTTTCTTGTTGATTATGAATATACCTGGTAAGACACGGTGTGTTGTTCTCTCCACTGGCAGTTCTGGCCCTTCAATACGCTCGTCCTATCTTAATGATCAAGACCCTACCTAATAATCTCAGCTCAAACTCTACATGAGTCTGCCTAATACTTACCCTATATTAGGTAATCTAACTATCTTATCTTAATCTTTACCTATTCTTGCTTCAGCACTATACACAGGAACCTAAAATCAATACAACAACACTCAACAAACGCGATACAAAGCTCACTCGTGACGTTCTCTAAACCAAGCCAAGCCCAGTCCATATCCAATAGTCTTAGCACCAACTCGGTATGAGTTTAAACGACTTCCTATCTCAGGTGATCTATACCCTATCTTAACATGCATCTAACCTAAACCTGTTTTAGTGATCAAACCTGTGGCTCTGATACAAACCTGTGGCTCTGATACTAACCTGTGACACCCTCGAAATCTGGGGTCTATATTTGGGAGTCACGAACCAACCAATAATATAACACAACTTAGATAATAATAAAATATAAATAACCACGACCCCCTTAACTTACCACTGGATCGAACACAGGTTTGATATGAAACAGGAACTAACAAAATATAAGTTATTATAAACCACTTGGTGTTATTAAAATAACTTCGAAAAGAAGTTACGCCAATAACCAAAAGTCTAATTAAGTATCACAACTAAAATCAGTTTTATTACAAAACAACTATCTACGCAGTCTTGACTCCCCAAAAGCTTACCTGCTCGGGTAACTGAAATCAAACCTTCATTAGGGGTCCGCAATATACATCCTTTATGGCTATATAACCAATTCTGGCCATGCCCTGGTTTAACTAAAAGATTAAACAAAACAAACAAGGGTGAGCCAAAATCGCTTAGCAAGCTATATGAAATGATAAATAGGTAAAACAATCTCAATATAGCAATATATGAAATACTGTAAAAACATTTAAATCTTTCACCTTTTTTTGCCTTTATTGGCGATTAATAACAATAAACTAGATTGGAAACCAAGTAAGACACTACATTGCAGCTGATAATTAGTTGCGAGGCAACGCCGGTAGGCTACGAGTATTTCTACCCGTCACCAGTCCACAAATCTTTATGGGTACCCTGGCACACATTGGCCAAAAATAATATTCGCTGGGCCGGCGTCACGACCACTTACGCCTTTCAATCTCAAGAAGAAGAGTCGGTTCAATCGATCTCCTAATCAACCATTCGCCCTCTCACAAGGTCCTGAGTGATCTCATTAACTAATGGTGGAATAACTCGAACAATTAGTTATCCGCTAAACCAATAATAAAGAATCACTGTATGGAATATATCTGGATAGGAGTTATCACTATCTATCCCTCGCAATGGAATAATATTCTAGTAGAACAGTTACTAGAATAATAGAGTTGCAATAGAGTATTAGTTATTTAGCTATAATGAGCTAACAGGAATATTTATAAAATAATTGCAAACTTTGAATGTAAATAATTGGCTATTCTGAATTTAGTATAGGGGAGAAACACTTGCCTGGTAAGCTAGCAATCCCAAACAAACTATTTATGTCCAGCCTCGACTGCCTGGCTCACTCCTGGACTCGATTTTATAAACCAAAATACTATTTCAGTAAACTAGACAACATCTCACTCGACGTATTATTACGTCTCAACAACTAACGCCTACCCATTCGATAACCCTTTACAAAAGAAATCATATAATTAATATTATTCATTGGCTAGCAAGCACTACCGACCACATAACCACATAATAAATGTAGCCACATAATGCACATAAGCACATAAGACACATCACATTTAGTTCAGTTCGTCAAACGGTTCGGTTTAGTATGTTTAAAATCAAAAACAGATCAAAAGTCGTCTTTCCGACGAATACTAGTCCGTTATATAGTTCGTAAAATAATTACCCCATTTTTTTAAAAATAAAATTTTGTGCTTATAAATATTTTTAAAAGAATCATGGTATTATTCTGAGTCTAACGGACTTCGTTTCATCTCGATCGGACAAACGGTTCATTTGTTATCTAATTATTAAAAATAATTCGATTACAAATTATTTTAAGCCTTGAAAATCAATTAAATCAATTAAATAAATTAATTTACGAGTTAAAATATTTAATTAATCAATTTAAATTGATTTTTAGAATTTTTAAAATTATTTAGAATGAGTGCATTTATTAATCAAGTAAATTAATCAATTATTCGAAAATAATTAATCAATTTAAATAATTAATAAATGAATAATTTGAATTTAGAAAAAAATTTAAAATAGGTAAATATTTAAAAGATTTTAGTTTTTATTAATTAATATAATTCTGGTAATTAGATTAATTAAAAGGATAGTTTGAAATTTAGTAAATAAATCATAAAAACTGATTTTTACTTTAATTTTTAAACAAAAATCCTAAAAACAGTCTACAGATAGAAAATAGGAGCTGTAAAGGATCAAATCCGGGTTTATTATACGGGTCAAAATTGGGGAAATTAGGGTTTGTGCCGGGTCGGGTTGCCAAGAACAACCCGCTGGTTTCTGGAAATTTCCAAATTCCGGTGGCCGTTCTCAGTTTCGGGCAGGCCATTTCATGGTCAAAACAACTCGTTTCACTGCGTTTTTCAGCTTTAATCCAATCCATATCATACCAGCAACACAGATATAGCACCCATAACACCAATCAACCAAGTTATCGCAGAATCCGGCCAAGAACAACATAAAACCGGTGAACTCGACCAGAAAACTCGACTCCAACAATTTCTCAACCAAACAATCGAACATAATACACGAAAGAGAAGCTTAGAAATAGATAAACTCTTTCATATAATTAAAATCATTAAACAACGAACAATTAGTCCAGAAAATTGAAATTTAAACCCGACGAAATCGGTTAACTTGAACCCCTTCAAACCAAACACAAACAGACACTATTTATATATGTATACACTCGGATTGACCCCAGGAATGCAACCATAACAACAAAATCCATGAACAATTAACAAAAAATTAAAATTTAAAATTTACGAATTAAACGAAAGAACGAGAGTTCAATTCGTTACCCAAACGAGGGATTTGTTGATGGATAGTGAAAGTAGACGAAACATGCTTTGATTTGATACCAAGAACACTGCAAACAGAGCTCCCTAACACCTTGAATCGATTGATCGAAGGTGGTGACCCCCAATCCTATTTTTCAGAAATTTATGTTGATTTTTGGATAATTTTATGAATTTTTATTAATTAAAAATCCAATATATATTTTCCTAAAAATATCCCCTAATTACAATTAGGGCTTAATTATATCCTTAAAAAAATAATTATCCCAAAATTATAATTTATGGGGATTAGTTTTTAAAATAATATTTTTAAATAAATACAATATATATGCCAAAATTTCTCAAAAATTATGAATAATTCAAAAATGCAAGAATATAAAATACTTAATAGACCGATAATTTTATAAAATTAAAATATGATTTTTGAAGGCCTCGGAGCACCCATAGGGGCCGGTCCGATAATTTTTGAAAAATGAGAACACTTCCTAATTTACTAGAAAAACTCGAATTTTAATATAAAAAGCTCAAACTGACGGAAAAATGACTCGAAACACAAAACGGTAGAAATGGACTGTCAAAATTTATTCTAATTAATTTAAAATCAAACTAAACACATTTAACGCAAAATAAAATGACTTAATATATTCAGAAAATATCTTGGACCGTACAGGATATTAACAGGCACAGAACACGTAACAGATAAGACCAAAAAGGCACAATTAAACTTTTAAAACACATAATATTTCATTTAATATAACACAAAATAATCGCAAAACACATGATGTTTTTGTTTGCAAGAACTTTTAGTTTATATTTGGTGATAATTGCTTTACAATTATAAGATGGTAGAAAGGTAATGATGTGTTTATCGGTAAAAATTGTGATGTTGATCTATTTATATTTTGTAGGTGGATCACAGGAGTTATAAAGATGAGTTGAAGGTATGGACACAACTTTAATTTTCAAAATTGTCCTTGTTTTTATTTATTTTTTAAATTTTTTTAGGTTTAAGATTTGCGGGCAAGAATTTGTAAAGTATATGATATATTTTCTTGATTTGTGATATGTAAATTGCTGGCACATACAAATCTAATGAACTTTATATATTTTTTGACACCAGGAAGGTCTTCAAAGTTTTTATATAAGCTTTGCGGAGAAAGAGCAGTATGGTAGATTTTACATGAGTGTCAGTGTTTTATTCGTTTAACCTTTATTTTATTGTCCAAATTAAATTATATTAGGGTGCATGTTTTATTGGTTTGTTAAAGTATATACTCCATTTGTATAGGGATCCATTAGTCTTTGTATTCATTTGTATCATAATCCAATCCTGGTGATCTTTCAACTACCAAAATGATTTAAATTACAAAGACTACTAATCGCTGGTACAACCCATGCTATAATAACATACGCTACAAAAAAATTCTGATACAGTACACGCACCAATAAGTATGAGCTTAGCAAAAAAAAATAATCATGCATGTGAAGTGATATATGCCCCGACACTTTGTAAAGCAAATACCTTTTCTCTAGTACACTCTGCTTCGTTTAATTTCTTGATTTCCATGAGAGCAGTTTTTGTTTGATTAATATTTGTTTGTAACAACTTTTATGAGTAATGAATAAAACTTTTATTTTAATATACATGATTATGGCGTGGCAATCTTGGTGGCTGCTCTCAAACATTATA
>PHNY01191789.1:4055-25127 GCA_003724115.2 Anethum foeniculum | reverse complement strand
ATTGGAGTTAAGTTTTTACTCATATTCTCTATATTTTGAGTTATGAGGCTAAATAAAGAGTCTATTATAGATGGTCTGAGTTACTACAATTTTAAATGATTAAGAAAATTGTTCTGGACTATATTTCACTACAAAATTGTGTTTGATTTGTAAATTTGCACTTTCCCTCAAATTCCCTTATTTACTCAAAAAGTTACCGGCACTTTCAATTTTAAACTTTGCACTCATCAACAAGTTGGACTTCAAACGAGATAAAAAGTATAAACACACATGTAACTACAAGGATGTTTACATAATAAGCAAAAGTTATAGTCACTACACCAACCTATCGAGCCCAGACTCCACCTTCCAACTCCCCTTCGCTACACCTCAATTCTGCTGCGACCCACCACCGTAACCGCACTTATCCTCCTTTACACCTACCTCCATTTTCTTCCCAGCGAGTTCACGGTGTCCGTCCGCGAGTCTGCCGGGTACTCTGTTGCAGTTGTAAGTCCGTAACAAACTTGGCATCGAGTTCTTGCCCGTGTGGAGTAGCAAAACAGCAGTCAGGTCTCTTTTCTACATTGCTGAGACACTCAGTCGTGACTCAGTTCGATCGAGTTGGCTTTTGTTAAGCCGAGTCCAGTTGTTTACAACACTGATGTTTGTGTGTGTTAAATTTAATTTAGTTTTTAAAATTTTGTTTAGTTTAATTTAGTTTTTAAAAAATTTTGAGAATTTTGTTTGGATTGTAATTTATGAAAAAAAAGATAATTGTTTGGTTGTGTTGACTTTTGGCTAGTTAATGTTACAAACGGGTCATTCCCGATTTTTCTAAAATTCGTAAATAATGTAATAATTAGTTTTAATTAATTTAGTCCCCTTTTAAATTTTTTTCTTTTATTGTATAATTTTTTATTTTTTCTTTTTAATTAAGTAGAATAATTAATTAACTAAAATAATTATTAAGTGGTAATGAATTAGTTTAATTTTTTTTAAATTTTGTAATTATGTTTTAAACAAAGAATTATATTTAGAAAATCACCTTTTTGCTTTTAAATTTTCTTGTTCGTTTAAATTAAAAATTAAAGATTTTTTGAGAAAAATTAAATAGTCTCCGTGGAAAGAATCTTAAGTACTTAACAATAAAATTGTGCGCTTGCAATTTTATTATTCTATTTTCGAGACAACAATTTTACATGAAATATTATGTTCGTATATATATCAAGTCAAAACTTTTGTCCAGGTTGTCGGTAAAGACAAATAATTTTTTAGGTCAGTCCAGAATGCTATTTTAACATTTAAAAAATATGAAAAATATACTTCCACATATCTTCGGGACTTGAAATTTGGGATTCGTCATTGGTATCTTACTTTCTGATATTGATAGTAATTTCATAATTTTTGCATGCCTTTTTTTCCAGGATCCTAAAATCTGTATGTAACTTATTTTTCGGTCGCTTAAATGTCATAGATGGTCAACTCATTTCAAGGTGAAATTTTGACCATGATCTTCGGGAAACATGTCTAGAGTATCCCTAAAGTGTCATAATTTTTAAAGCATTTTTCAATTTAATTGTAAAAAGTGAAATATTCATCAGTTACGTGTTTATTCGCTTAATATGGTGGTTGAATATTATATAATAAGTGGGGAACATGTTTGTCTGCTTTAATTTGAATTTCTACAGATGGTAACTAAAATATCCCGTATTTTTAGGATTCTTACTGTTATTGTTTGAGCATTTTTATGTGATTGTTTTATTAGTGAAGGAATAAAATGTTGGATATTTTATTCCTTTGTGATGTCTCTCGTCTTGAATTTTCAATGTGTTAATTGAAAGTTCAGTATCGATTCATGTCAGTGTTGTGAAAGTATTTATTTACTTTTACTATTTTCAGAAATTTTATTAAAAACCGATCGATGTCTCGATATTGACAAACTAAGTTTGTTTAAAATTGTAAGGATCGAGAAAATATTTTATTTGCGTCAAAATTATAACCGGTATTTCATCTGGGTTCAAATGTTATTTATTGAAATTATAAAAATATTTTAGAATGTGGAATATGCATATTTGTGATAAATTTGATAATTGAAGAATTTTTGGACATATTTAATTATGTCTTTTAAAAATTAAAATTTATATTTTTACCGGTAAATTATCCGTGTCCACCCTAGTATGGGGTGAGTGCTGAAAATATTCAAATAGAATATTTTGTGATCGTTGAATTGTGCGTTAAAAGAATATAAAGTGTTTATTTAAATTAAAATATTTATGGCCATAAAATATTACGTGGTAATTATTATCTGTGATCCTGTAAGGACCGAAATATTTTTCTGATAATTGTGACGTGTTTAAAATGCATTTATATGAAATTATATGTTCGTTAGACTCGTTTTAAATAACATATGTGAATTATGCGTGCACTGTCTCGTTTTACGTAAATTTGAACACTTTATAATTATTTTCGGGATTTGTTATTAATTTAGAAAATATTTCAGTTTATTAAAAGTTATCGGATCGGGACCTTACCGGGACGTCAAACCCTGCAAAATTTATACTTTTATTTTTATAAAATTAAAAATGGTTTGTTGGCTCGTAAGTATTGCATTTTTGAATCGTACGTAATTTTTGAGAAATTTTGATATAATTTTTAAATTTTATTAAAAATAATATTTTAATAATTGGTCCCAGTAAATAATTATTCAGGGCCGTGTTATTTTAATTAAACGATCCAAACATCGTTTAATATTAAATTGGGGTATAAATTTCCAGAAAATATAAATAGCTCAAAAATATTTTAATTTTCAGAAAAATCATAATTGTTGGATAATATCAGATCAGTTTTCATATATCAATCCATACCAAAACTTCAACTCATGATTTCTCGAGATTTACTGGACCGTTTGTGTTGTTCTTGATATCAAAGTGAAGCACTAATCACAATCTTTCCATTCGTAATTGAATCGCGGCTTAAGGTTGCCTATTTCGCGTTTTTGTTTTGGGCTTCGGATTGTGTTATGATTATATGTTGATTTTTGATTGTTTTTAAGGTTATAATTAGCCTCAGTGAGTTGTTTAGAGTCGAGTTATGCATAAATTTATGTGGATTGATTATTGAAGAGTCATAGTCGAGTTGATGGGTTTTGATGTTTTTAATTTGCGATTTTCCTACTCGTATGTGTATCGAATGCTGGTTTTGATGCTATGACCGGATTTTATGCTTCTTAAACTTTATTTTGGTATATTGAACACGAGTTTTGGTTTAAAATTGGCTGATTTCGTTTTTTTGCCGGAACTGTTGAATCCCTCGCCGGATTCAATGGCACTTTTGGCCGGTATCGGTCTTTGATTGACTGATTTTTGTTTTTATTGACTCGTATGTGTTGCCTAGCTGATGCAGACTATTTTGGGTTGAAAACTTTGTAGATTTGGAGTATTTTTAGCCCCGGGACTCGCCAGAGTCTAGCAAGACCGCCGGATTCTGGGGAATCAACCCAATTTCCGGCGTGTTCTTGAGAACCCGACCCGTTTCATCCCAACCCGTTAACCCGGTGTAACAACCCGGCTTTGATCTAGTTTAGCCCCAATTACCTTTCTAAAGCTTGTTTTTTAATTTTAGTTTTAAACTAATTCTAAAATCATAATAATTTACTAATTTTGATTGATTAAGTTAATTAATTGGTTAATGATTAATTAATTTAGTTAATCATGTTATTAAGAACCTAATTAAATTATTTCAGAAATTTAAATTTATGTAATTTAATTATTATTAATTTATTTTAGTTAATTAATTAATTAATTCAATTAATTTATTAAATTCGTTTAATTGATTAATTTTATTAGTTAATTATTAATTAAAATATAATTAATTATAATTTAATTATTTTAAATTTAGAACAAAATAATTTAATTAATTTCTAAAAATCAAGAATTTTTTTTAATTGTTTATTGATTATTATTTCGATAACTCAATTAATATAATTATTAATTGAATAATCCTTAATAAATTGATAACAATTTAACCGTTTGTTTGATTTGGACGAAACGAACGCCTACAGACTTAGAAAAATATTCCGCTTTCATTAAAAATACTTTTGAGACCCCATTTCATTTCTAAAAAAAGGTCGAGTCTTTTACAATCATTTCTAAGTAAAGTATTTACCGAAAAATCGTGTTTTGACCCGATTTCAATTTTAATAGATAGTGAATAACTATGTTATCCTGATATACTCTATATGATAAAATTTTATTGTATGGTTAGCGAATAACTAATCATTCTAGTTATATAGCCATCATTTGTTATGATTACTCCGGACCATGTGAAATGAGGAGTTATTGAATAAGGATTTTGATTGATTCGACTCCTTTAAGGAATTAAAAATTGAATTCCTTGACCATTTCTTTGCTTCAAAGAAATTTATTGTTATAAAAGTTCTGATTGATAGCAGATATCAGTTTTATTCGAAACTATTTTGAACTGTCATATTATGCTCCCGTAATACTCGCTGAGCATTTCTTTCACTCATACTTGCCTGTTTTAAATTTAACATTCCAGTGAAAGGTAGATTGGCGAGATTTAGCCGCGTAGTTTGGAAGAAGAAAAGAAAGGTGTTCCTGTGAAGATGATGGGGCCAGGGTACTAGAAAATAGAGTAAGTGTTATTCTGTAAAGTTGTTTGTAATTATATTAGTTATATTATCGTTTAGTTAGGACTAGTATGCTTCCTTTCGAAGTTATACTAGTGGGTTAAGTTTTGAGTTTGTAAGCTGTTGAAAAGTGTAATGAAAGATAAAGGAAGTTTTTATTTATGAAATTTTGGTTTTCTTGTTTCTAGAAATGTAACCTAAAAGATCTTGGTTTAGTTGGGGTCTGATATTATATTTCAACTGTTGGAAATTATTTGGTGTTTGTTTTTGGATTAAACAGGTTTTATTATTATGAGATTTCAGTGACGACCAAATCCTCTGACCCCGGATTTTGGGGCGTTAGAGAGAGGTATCAGAGCTGAGGTTATAGTAAACTAGAAACGAGAGTGTGTAGGACTGCGTATAGTTATGTGAGGACGCCGGAGCTCATATAGAGTTCGTGTTGGACTATTGGATATAGTACCAATGAATAAGTTAAGATAAGCGTGTTCGTTTGAGATGGTTGTGCTAAGCTGGATAGAACTCCTGGTAGCCGTGAAGGTCTATTGTGGAATCTTCTAAAGCTATTATGAATTACCGACTAAGTCAGGTATCAATAACCTTAGATCGTGGAACAAAAGAATTTAGAAGTGAAGACGAGTCATCTGAAGAATCGATAAAGAAGGCATTTTTAAGGACTTTGGCAATACCTTTCCTATAAATTGTTTTGGCATGTTTCTAAAAGAAACATTTGCTAGAGGATATTCCCTCTTTATGCAAAAGGTATTTTAACACTTGTTTTTAATCATGTCTATGTTTTAGATGTGCTAGAGGCTATCATGAAGCCTATTTCAGGTTTTGATAGCTCTGCCAAATTGTGATAGTTGAATATCCAATTATTTTATAATGGATAGTTTTATTGGTGATGTAGCACCATTTGCTCCATATGTGTCCGTATCTTATTTTCTGGTTATTTATTCCTCCAGAAAAATATGACCTTTGGATTTTGTTCCATTTTATCCAAAGTATGCAATAAAGAATCAATTGTTGGAAAACATTGATTATTTATCTGATTTTGATTTCCTCCATATTTTTCTACTCTGACTGAGATGAACAACCCTATTTATAGGGGACGCCAGGACTATCTTGTTGAGTATACAACAACGAAAGCAAAACCCAAAGCGAATAAATAAGAATAAGAAAATAAACGGCAATTACACAAGACAAAGATTTACGTGGTTCAGAAATTCCTACTCCACAAGCCGCACTAATTTTGTATTAATCTCTCACAATTCTGTGTTCTTTGTGTTCTGATTTTACAATTACATGAGAATATTTATAAGAGAAGAAACTGGGCCTAATTCAAATTATAGTCCAGATCTGAAAAGTAAACTAATTCAAATCCTAGTCTGAATCTGAAAAGTCTATTTTCATTGGCTTAATTAACAGACTCCACAAAACCCAACATATCTATCTGTGTGATAGAAGTTAGATGGGACGCCATCACTGGTGTGTTGTGTTTTACAATAAAGACAGATCACCTTTTAAACTAGCTTCATTACCCGTACAAGACACGGGTTAGCTGTATTTTACGAAAATTATTGCTAATTTTTCAGTGCTTGTTTACGGTATATATATGTTGCTGATACGCTATTTGTAGTTCATGTTATAACCACTAATGTGTCATTGAACATCCTTGACATTATATTGTATCACGAATATACATGTTATGGGCTCAATTCTCCATGTCAACGATAATTTTTCACATTTATAAAAATAAGAGGGTAAAATAGTAATTCGGATTAAATTTTGCATAAATTAAATACTGAATTGACATGGGATGCATAGATTGGCCAAAGTGAAAAATTGCAATCCAAGAAGAATTGCAATCTTTGCGCAAGAGGAATGTATTTGGACCTGCAGTCCAAACACCAGCCGGTGTGGTCCCTGTCAGAAATAGATGGGTATTTATACGAAAACGAAATGAGATAAATGAAATTGTAAGATATAAAGCCCGACTGGTAGCCCAAGGATTCTCTCAAAGGCCTGGTTTTGATTACCAGGAAACTTACTCTCCTGTAATGGATGGAGTTACTTTTCGTATTCTGATGGGTATGGCTTGTCAGGAAAGAATGGAAACATGTCTCATGGACGTTGTAACAGCTTACCTATATGGATCACTTGATAGTGATATCTATATGAAAATCTATTAAAATTGGATGAAACTAAGCCTCTTCATTTATATTCAGTTAAATTACAACGATCAATATATGGCTTAAAATAGTCTGGTCGTATGTGGTACAAGAGGCTTAGTGAATACCTATTAAATGATTGGTATGTCAATGATCAAGTATGTCCATGTGTGTTATTAAAAGATCTCAAACTGGTTTTGTTATTACCGCTGTATATGTGAATGATTTGAATATTGTAGGTACTTCTGAAGATATTACTAATGCTGCTACTTATTTGAAAAATAAGTTTGAAATCAATGAAAGATCTCGGAAAGACAAAGTTTTGTTTAGGTTTACAGGTGGAGCACTTATCTTCAGGAATATTTGTTCATCAATCAACCTACAAAGAAAAGGTTCTTGATTGGTTTTACATGGACAAATCTCATCCTCTGACTACGCCAATGGTGGTTCGGTCACTCGAAGTGGAAAAAGATCCGTTTAGTCCCAGAAAAGAAGATGAAAATGCTCTTGGACCTGAAGTTCCGCATCTCAGTGCAATTGGCGTTCTTATGTATCTTGCGAACAACACACGACCTGATATTGCTTTTGCCGTAAATCTATTGGCAAGATTCAGTTCTGATCCAACTAAAAGACATTGGGATGGAAGCAAGTACATTTTGAGATATCTTCGTGGGATAGTTGATCTTGGATTATTCTTCCCAAATAGTTCGAAATCGCAGCTGGTTGGATACGTAGATGTTGGGTACCTGCCAGATCCTCACGTTGGACGATTACATACATGTTACTGGTTCACATATTACGGGACTGCTATCTCTTGGAAATCTACTAAACAGAATATGGCTGAAACTTCATCAAATCATGCAGTACTAGCGATTCATGAAGCAAGTAGGGAATGTGTTTGGCTGCGGTCCGTAATCCAACATATACGGCAATCTTGTGGATTATCAAATATCACAGATAGTCCTACAGTTTTGTTTGAAGATAACTCAGCTTGCATTAAACAACTAAAGGAAGGATATATTAAAGGAGATCGAACAAAGCACATCTTACTAAAATTCTTCTACACACACGAACTGCAAGAAAATGGTGACATTGAGGTTCAAAAAATACGCTCTTGTGATAATCTGGCTAATATACTTACAAAGTCGCTACCTACATCAACATTTAAAAAGCTACGAAGTAATATTGGCATGCGGAGATTAAAGAATTTGCTGCACCAAAATGTCAAATCGTAAGATATTTTATTCAGGGGGAGACTGTACTCTTTTTCCTTCGCAAATGTTTTTATCCCACAGAGTTTTTCCTTGCAAGGTTTTAACGAGACGGTCAACCTCTATAATAACTCATATTGACAATCGAGGGGGAGTATTATAATATTAAGTCATGAGTTTGATTGTTAATGTTCAAAGTCAGTTGACGCATGTAGTACATGTACTACCTTGCTTGTTTGGTACAGGTAGTAACTTTATTATTTTTAATACATTAGGCCGTTAGTTCTTGTCCTATAAATAGGACTCAAGTCCTTCAATTGTAATAGATGGAAGTAGAAAGAGAAAGCCAAAGCCACAAGCACAAATACTTCTTCTTTGTTTAATTATCTTTGCTTTTATTATAATAATTTTATATTAATATTACAATATTTAGAGAAGATTTTTATTTGTTACTCGTTTTCAATCGTTACACATTCCACGTCCTTCTTCATATCTTTATTATCTTTATTATATAATATACGTAAGGGTTTTTATCCAAATATTTGGTAGTGATGGTCACTGATCACCAATATAATAAGGACCGTTTGATCTTTAAACAAATAAATGATAGCCGATGGATCTAAAATGAAGGAATATTCTATATTTTAATGACTAAACCAAAACTAAGTAGACATCCTAAATTGAATAGATTATGTAAGTACATATCCTAAATTGAATATAATTAGACTTGGCAAATCGTTTGTGTCGTGTCTTATCGTGTCGTGTACTTTCGTGTTTCGTGTACTTGGCGGGTAGACACGAACACGACATGAATTAAAGTCGTACACGATCTGCTAACACGAGCACGACACGAATAAAAATCAACCATACACGACACGAACTGAAGTACACGAAAATTTTCATGTACATTTCGTGTACACGACAAGAAATGGTACACAAAAAAATGAAATGGTACACGAAAAAATGAAACCACTGAAATGTACACGACATAAACATGAACTGGTACACGAATAAGTACACGAAATTTTAAAGTTTTACATAAAAAAATCCTGAATCCAGTGGTACATGAACTGGTACAGATGTTTTCAAATTATGGTTTAAACATAAGCCAGTGGTACATAAAAAAAATCCTGCGAAATTCGTGAAAGCTTCAGCCTTTAAGTTATCAATCTTTGCTGCAGTTTCCTTCTCTAGACGCTTCACATTAGCACCTGAATCTCCACTACTCTGTTCATCAAAAGATAGAGACATACCACAATCAATACTTCAACTATATACTTCAACTATAACTCAAGATTTTTTAAAAGCAAACCAAACAATAGGGTTGGCAGAGATACTAGTTTACTGGATATTGTAGGGCTTGGTCCCTTCTAATAATACCAAACACAGAAAAGTAGAAACTGTTAAAGTATAGATAAACATACTATGTTATACCCCATATTCCTGTATTTTTAAGTTACAACAGAACTAACTAAAATTTGCAGTGTGTAGATTTCTATTCATAAGTTAACATACCAAGCACAGAGAAGTAGAAACTGTTAAAGTATAGATAAACATACTAATTTGTTACTCAATTTCTAAGGTTTAAGCCCTTTCTATTAGCAAACAGGGGTTCGGAAAGAAAAATAGATGCATCTATTCTATAATATTACTAATATGTAGTGCGGACTCGAAATATACAACTAAATGTGCAATGTTGTGGCTTGGTAATCAATTTGTAAGCATGTCAGCATAGTTGCCAATCTCATCAAAGCGTAGATCAGTATAGGCCACAGGCTGACTATAGTTTTTAATATGCTAGCAGCGGGCTAACTACAATTTTTAGTGGATGGTCAGAGAACTTAATTGTCAATTTGATGGTGAGCTGATCAGAAGACTATATCATCAGAGTCCAAATACTTGCACAAAAAAATCACAAGTTTGTAACGCTTTTTTTCCCTCTTGAAAGAGAGAAAAAGAAACAATAATTCTAATCTTGTCATCAGTATACATACAAGTACTAATTATACAAAATGAAAATTAGGATTTGAAGTATGTGTCTTGATGTCTGTAGATGAAATGGGAAGCATAAACCGGCAAAAACAATTATAACCTTGTGAGAAATGAAGATGCAAGTATTCTAATGAGTTCATCTACCTAATATCGATGATACGGTGATTAAGAAAGTAACTTGATCCCGAGTAATCTTCAGCTTTTCACTTTTGTGCTTTTATAGTCCAGAGAAATGATGGTGTTTGATTGCAGATAAACTACTTTGACGCTATGCTGGTTTTGAACTGTCAAATATCTACCAGTTCATTCATATCTACTGTCAAATATCTACTGCTGTTAAACATACCCTACTGCCACAATTTTTTAACATGTTCAACAACTTTCTTTTTTCAGTTTTGTAATTGAGTAATATATCACTTCTCAACGTATTTCTACTCACTAAAGTAGCTTTCGGGTTTGCATATAAAAAGGCCTCTCTAATATCCTCGTATTCGATAAATGAGAGAGGTAAATTGTTTCTTACCATGACATCGGTGATCTTATCTCTGAAAATCTTGGGATCAAAAGCTCCATTATGCACCAATATAGATACTTGGCTCTTAGAGATAAACATCTGCCTAATATCCGAAGAGCTCACACAGATTTTTTGATGCTTCAACAAATTTTCAGTCCCGAATGATGAGTTGTAAGTGATTGTATAATTACACTTCTTGCAAGTGGCTCTATCAGACAGACCTCCAACACCTTTGAAGTGGTCAAATGTATCCCATGCTTTTGACCATTTTCTCTTACTGCCCTTCTTCTCTTTCTCCGACTTCACATAACCTTCCGTTGTTGGTCCGGTTCCGGTGTCTTCATTCTCCGTCCGATCTGCCTCATATTCGCTTAATGATTCATATTGTTATATAAACCATTATAAGAAACAAATTAATTAAACAAAATTTGAACATAATTACTAAGGAATCCAAGATTCAATATAAATATTAAGGAATATAAGATCCAAACAAATTGAATTACTACTAATCAAAATCTAACAAAATCATTTGAATTAACTATCGGATGAACTAATGGATTAGATGAATTACCGGATCATTTGAATTCAGATTATCTTCGTCCATACTGGTAATTGCTTTGAATTTGAATGACTCGCTTTCAAATTTTGTGTGTATTGCTTATTTGCTTTGACGACTGACGAGGCTGCGGCACTTCTAAGTTCTAACCTAAAGACTAAACTTCTGTGTATAAGCATAAGGGTGTATTCAGTATTATTATATGTCTGCTTCGATTTAATTTTTAGAATTGGAATATTGAGTTATTGACTCTTCTTGCTTGACTGTCACCAATTTTATAAAATTGGTTATATTTTGAAATTAAGAAATTGTACTTTTTAGATAAAATATATGTTATAAAAATTAAATACAGAATTTTAAATTATAGTATAATAATTATATATATATATATATAATTTTTATTTATTTATTTATTTCGTGTACCTCGTGTCGTGTCGTGTACCCAAGGGGTAAACACAAAGCCGACATGAAATCTCGGTCGTGTACTTTCTTGTTCGTTTATTTTCGTGCCGTGCACTAAAATTCAAAAACAAACACGAAATTTTCATGTCATTTTCGTATCGTGTTTTCGTGTCGTGTGAAAAATTGCCGGGGTCTAAATATAATACATAATAAAAAATTTGTAACGGTCTTTTACCTTCAGTTTCTGGATATTTTTACAGATATAATACTTTTTAAACCATCATTGAATTAAATATTATTTCGTGAGCTTTGTGTGGACTGTAAAATTATCAAAATCTGATTTCTAAAACTCAAGCCAAAATAAATCAAAGTAAACCCGATCATTTTTTAGGTTTCGATACGCTCTACTAACATATTTAAATTTATAAAAAAATAAGAATCTTATTAATATCTAATGTTCATAATTTTTTTCAAATTAATAAGGATCGTTAGATCTTGAAAGTCTATGGATCTAAAATAAATGAATATTCTATATTTTATGACTAAACCAAAATTAAGTAGGCATCCTAAATTGAATAGATTATGTAAGTAGGTATTCTAAATTGAATATAATACATAATAAAAAATTCGTAACGGTCTTTTCCCTTCAGTTTCTGAATAATTTTACATAGATAATACTTTTTAAATCATCATTGAATTAAATATTAATTCGTGAGTTCGTGTGGACTGTAAAATTTTCAAATTTGATTTCTAGAACTCAAAATAGAGTCGAAATAAATCAAATAAAACTTGATCAATTTTTTTAGAGTTCGATACTTTCTACTAACATATTTAAATTTATAAAAAAATAAGAATCTTATTAATATATAATATTCATAATTTCTTACAAATATATAAATGTATGTTTAATGTATAAATTTTGATGAAAATTTTGATGAAGACGAAAAAAAATTCTTAGTTATGTCTTGATTTATTTCTTTTAGTGTTGTGTTTTATTACATTTTGAGCTAATTTATCAATCTTCACAGAAATTTTTTACATAATTCATATCCTACGATTTTTATGAACATGTTCCAATATTCTAAATTTTTTAATATATTATTATAATTATAAAAAAGATACACCAAAAGAGCGTGCATTGCATATACTGATATGGTAGTACTAACAAAAATTGAAAACAACCATTTTTTTGTGAAATGAGGGAAATATACTGACGATTACATCACCGAATACTGATCAATGAATTTTGATTGCCAAATATTGAGTGGCTGATAAGTCTCGGTCTTGTATCAAAGTCTGAAACACCAACCAAGCATTGCAAATATTGATTTTTCTTCTAAATATCTTTTCACTACAGTTGACACATTACACAACCAAATAAGTTTACAAAAGAACATAATTCCAGAAGATAAAATAGTTTATATAACTTCCTTTATGCTGAATTTGTAACTTGAGCTTGCTAAACTAGCTACACATACACCATTCAAACTGTTTAATTAGCAGCAATGTTAATACTTTATGAAGCTTTGAAATATACCAATAGATTTTGGTATCATATTTCGAGTTTTTGGTTTCGTAAATTAAGTCGACTTTGAGATGGTATCAAGAGTTGCTAGTGCAGGTATCTCACGTATGGATAATAAAAATTTGACAAGCCCCATTTGAAACTGAATCCAGGACCACGCATAGTGCAATTAATTACTGCTATGCTATGCTATGCATTGCTGTTATGAGTTTTCAACTGAACATACATACAAACGGTAGTAGATAGCAAAACGTGAAACCTCATATGGGTAGGTACACTTGAGCTTGCTGGAAATAAATTAACCATAACTCACTAGTCCTGGTCAATTTCAGGAACACAGAGGGAATTTAGGTGACGCTATTATCTTATCCTTCACATATCAAGACCATATAATTTAACGGTACAGGAAGCACCAGCTAGATATTGCCTCTCGTTCGTTTTATGGCATTTTCTCAACCCCCCATAAACTCAACACATTCTGTATTCTTTTTCTGTCCAAGTAAATCCAAATTTATCCTCATCATCATATCCTGTGCCACAACTTTATCTTTACCATGGCTGCAGCCAGAAGAAACTCAAACACCCAACTGCTGGATGAACTAGAAGAGCTTACTCATTCTCTTTACCAGTCCCATACTTCTACTAATCGTAGAACTGCCTCCCTTGCGCTTCCTAGAAATGCTGTTCCGTCAATCCCATCTATCGATGAGGCTGATGCAGCAGCAGATCATGAGGACAAGTTCAATCCAAAACCTCGGTCAAGGCGCATGTCTTTATCTCCCTGGCGTTCTCGTCCAAAGGCTGAGGTTGATATTGACCATAAAATACAGTCTAAAGCTCCTAACAAGAAACAACTCAAAAAGATTGATGATAAAACAGCTGTTGAAAAGAAGGGACTTTGGAACTGGAAGCCAATCCGAGCTCTCAGCCATATTGGCATGCAGAAGTTGAGTTGTTTGTTCTCTATAGAAGTCGTGACTGTTCAAGGCCTTCCAGCTTCAATGAACGGTCTTCGCCTTTCTGTTTGTGTTAGAAAGAAAGAAACCAAGGACGGAACAGTTCAGACAATGCCATCCAGGGTATCCCAAGGAGCTGCTGATTTTGAAGAAACCCTGTTTGTTAGATGTCATGTCTACTGCTCATCTTCTGGTGGTACTCAAACAAAATTTGAACCACGGCCTTTTGTGATCTATGTGCTGGCAATTGACGCCAAAGAACTTGACTTTGGAAAAACTTCTGTGGATTTGAGTGACTTAATACAAGAATCTGTTGATAAGAATTTTGATGGCGAAAGGGTACGGCAGTGGGACACGAGTTTTAATCTCACCGGGAAGGCCAAAGGAGGAGAACTTGTTCTGAAACTGGGATTTCAGATTATGGAGAAAGATGGAGGAAGTGGAATTTACAATCAGGGAGCAGCAGGGAAGAAATCAAGTAGAGCGGGGACTTTTTCACCTTCTTTTGGCCGCAGGCAGTCAAAATCATCCTTTAGCATCCCTAGCCCAAGACTGACAAGCAGAGCAGAAGCCTGGACTCCTTCACAGGCAGGAGCAAGCGCAGAGTTTCAAGAAATTGATGATTTGAATCTCGATGAACCTGCCTCAATGCATTCACCTTCTGCTGTTCAAAATCTCGAAGAACCAGAATCAAAAATGGATGATCTAGATCTCCCAGATTTTGAGGTTGTTGATAAAGGAGTTGAGGTTCAAGGTAAAGAGTGGACAACAGATGGACAGTCTGAAGAAAATTCTGACAAAAGATCAGTCTCAAGTGAGGTCGTCAAGGAAGTTGTGCATGACCAGGTACATCAAGCTAGACTGACAGAACTCGAATTAATTGCTCAACAGATAAAAGCACTTGAATCTATGATGGAAGATGAGAAATCAGTCAAAAATGATGAAGAAACTGCATCACAACAACTGGATGCTGATGAAGAAACAGTAACCAAGGACTTTTTGCAATCGCTGGAGGATGATGAGGCTAATGGAATTGAGACATATCGTCTTGAATTTCAGAAAGAGAAACAAAATAGAGCTAATGATAACAAAGAGGCTGATTCAATGGTTTTTCTCCCAGATCTTGGAAAGGGCTTGGGGTGTGTAGTTCAAACAAGAAATGGGGGTTACTTGGCTGCAGCGAATCCTCTGGATACTTTGGTGGCAAAAAAGGAGACTCCAAAGCTTGCAATGCAGATATCAAAGCAAATGGTTCTTCGTTCAGATCAATCAATGACTGGATTTGAAATAATTCAAAGCATGGCAGCTACTGGTACTGAAAAGCTTAGTTCAGAAATATTGTCTTTGATGCCCATGGACGAGCTTTTAGGTAAAACAGCTGAGCAGATAGCTTTTGAAGGAATTGCTTCAGCAATCATTAGTGGGAGGAACAAAGAAGGTGCTACCTCCACTGCTGCTCGTACCATTGCTGCAGTTAAATCGATGGCCACTGGAATGAGTACTGGCAGGAAAGAGAGAATTTCAACAGGAATCTGGAATGTAAATGAGAACCCTGTGACAGTAGATGAAATTTTGGCTTTCTCAATGCAAAAGATAGAAAGTATGGCAGTTGAAGCTCTAAAAATTCAGGCCGAGATAGCAGAAGAAGAAGCTCCATTTGATGTTTCTCCTCTAAACGAAAATGATAACCTTTTAGCTTCTGCTGTTCCCCTTGAAGACTGGATAAAAGAAAGCAGTGTGGTGACCGCCAATCACGAGAATGAAGACTCGGAAACTATCATAATCTTGGTGGTTGTACAAATGCGAGATCCCATGAGGCAGTACGAGGCAGTGGGAGCTCCACTATTAGCCCTGATAAAAGCAACAAGAGTTAACAGGAAAACAGATGGGTACGAGGAAGAAAAGAGGTTCAAAGTTGACAGTATGCACATTGGGTGCTTGAAAATAAGAAACGGAGGAGGAAAGAAGAATGCATGGGATAGTGAGAAGCAGAGGCTGACTTCAATGCAGTGGCTGGTGGCATATGGACTTGGGAAGGCGGCAAAAAAAGGAAAACGAGTCATTTCGAAGGGACAAGACTTATTTTGGAGCATTTCCTCAAGAGTGATGGCAGACATGTGGCTCAAACCATTGAGGAACCCAGATGTCAGATTACAAAGTGACTAAAGTGATTTAACTTTTTTCATACATTTGAAGTAAATTATATGTTTGAATGTATTATAGCGCATTGATACACTCGGATGGGAAAAATAAATTTATAAGCGAAATCAATGTAAAGGGATAATGTGATTTCTTGATGATGCAGGATCATATAAAGCTAAAGTCCTTATTATCTATAATTCATGTGTTTTTTTTTTTTTTTTTTTTTTTATAAATAAAAATATTTTATCCATCCCCCACAGAAAATCATGAACACCGCTACAATTTAGAAACAAACGATTAGTTAGCATCTCGGATCACAGCAAGTAGCTAGGGGCTAAGACTCAGAACGATAAAGTAACTGCAGTACAGTCTTTCTCATCCTGCTTTTCAAAACTATAACAAGCGAACCATGCGTTTTAGCTCTCTCATAATCTTTAAGGTAGGATGACTCTGCTCCACATTTTATTTTCTCTCTTACCGATTTAGATAAGTTGCCGCAGCTATATAAAAACTAGAAACTTGCTGTTTAGATTTTGACAAATTAGAAGCAAATAAACTTCCTTGTTGACACTCATTTCAATCAGCATTAAACGGAATAGGAGCTTCCCTTCTAATTAAATCAAAGTTCGGATACGTAGAGAATATGGTGAACTGATTCACATGAGACATTGCATAGTAGACATATAATAGGTCCACTTCCATCCCAAAAGAAATCATGCCATCTTTGGTAAACAGCCGGTTTCTAATGGCCAGACATTTTGGTATAGAGAAAGAATTCCAGATAATATCATGCCACTGGACTTGAGCATTAGGGCATCTGATAGACTGCCAAATAGTAAAAAGAGACGCAGCTTTCATACCATCCCAATTTATATAATCCGACGAGTGGATTTGGACTGAAGAAATCAGTTGTGGAAGCTCAACATGCCGATGCGAAGTCGGAAGAGACCTTTGTCCATTATGCAGATTTTTGCCTTGTGATGCAAGCTAGAAGTGCACAAAATATGCCGATGAAACTGATATACAGTAGGCTTATTCCTCAACCAAGGATCGTGCCAAAACAAAAACGTAGAATTAGAAGGTTCAACATGAAAACCAATGTAAAGAGCAGCAAAGCTACGAGCATTTAAATTTTTTTGAGATGCCCAGGATCATTTGTAAGGAAGTGAAGCCGCAGTCCAGAAAGCCTTATTTTTCAAAAAAACAATTATGAAACAATTGAACCAAGATTGAGCTACTAGTGGGCTGAACGAGACGCTATAACTGGTAGAGAACAGACGAGAGATTCTAGTCATAAATATTTTGCAAAACCAGACCCACCTTCATCCCAGCTAAACTTAGGTTGACATTAACCATTTGCTTTATAAAAACCACCCTGAAGAAATTTAGAAATGAGTAATTTCAGTTGCTGAAGTACCGACTTGGGGAGGAATAAATACATACTCCAAAAACCAGAAATGCTCAGTAAGATGATCTTCGAAAATTAAAATCTCCTAGCTAAATTCAAGAAACGACAGGACCAAGCTTCAATATCTGCACAAAATTTATCAACCAAAGGAACACAAACTCTACTATACAACTTGCTTGAGATTAGAGGAAGTCCTAGGTAACGAACTGGTAGAGTACCGAGAGAGAAACCAGTAAGGGACAGGATAGAACCAGAAATATCATCATTCACATTGCCAATAAAACATTGAGACTTTGAAATATTTGGACGAAGACCAGACATACCCGAAAAAACATTCAAACCTTGCATTAAGGTGGACACAGATTGTAAGTCCGGAAAAATCACCTCCTTTGTTCTCCAGTGGAAGTTAAAAACATTATTCTCTATGCTTTTGTTTAAGCAAGCAGATAAGACCTCCATCGCCATAACAAATATAAGTATGGTGAGAGGGCGTCGGCCAAGTCCGGACTCTCCTTTAAAAAAATCCCTCAAGCGAACCATTTAACTTGATTTAGCAGGGAAACCCATCCAACACATAACAGTAAACAGAAAACTCCAATTAAGCCAGCCAAAGGCTTTGTGTATATCTAATTTGACAGCACAGCTAGGTGGACCTGTATTTAAGTGCTAATCCCTGTATAAGGCCTAAGCAAGAAACACATAATCACCAATAGAACGCAGATTGAAAAGGAGAGATGATGGCTGGCATCAGAATTTTCAATTGGTTTTGCCAACAGTTTTAAGCATTCGTGAATCACGTTGCAGCAAGAGATCGGTTTCCATGACAATTAGAGTAAATGTACATGAGTTCCTTTTTACAATTAAACTAGGTATTACTGTTTGTTTGTTATGTCCAAAACAATACTCTCTGATCCAATTTTGTTGACATATTTATGGGAGTGGAAAGATTACATACACGTTTATAGAATGAATCACCATGAATCTCTGCAGGAACAAAATGCTTATATCCTTTTTCTTTTCTTTTTTATTGTGACTGGGCTCTACCTTTTGTCACCAAGAGTGAGGGGGCTGCATATGGTTTGCACAACACATACAATTAGCTCTCTTGATGTTAAGAGCATCTCCAATGAGTTTGCTATAATGGTTGGCTATAATATTATTAAATAATCGTTGCAAATTGCTGAACCTGTAAGGTATTGTATTCCAATGTGACTGGCTATAGTGGTTGGCTATATTTTGAAAATAGTATATTATAATTCTAATAAACATACTTTTTCAAGAAAAATTATATTATAATAAATTAATATTAATGCTAATTAATTTGAAATTTATATTAACACTAAATGGTCTTTTTTTACATTTCTAAATTATTTTTTAAAAAACATTTTATTTAAAAATTGTAATTCTAAATAAAACATAAGTAAAATTTTATTTTGTAAACTCAGGATTAATAATAATATACAGGGCCATGTCTTAATGATCAACTTGCAAAGCATCAGCCTTTGTTACCTCCATTTTCTCACGTAACTAGCAAAAGAAACTGATTTTTTTTGGTCCGAAAACTCACATTAATTGATTTTTTTATTCAAGCATAGAGCTTAAGTGAAAAGCAAGATTACTTGGCATTCATTACAGATCTGTAGTGCTTCTCCAAATTTGGCCAATGAAACATGCTTGGCTATAACTTTAGCCAGGGGGAGTGAAGGGTTGGAGAAGATTTTTTTTGCCTAATTAAGTATATCAGTTGCCACGAGGACTGTTTTGCTAAGGGTTTGGAACGATTGGAGATGCTCTAATGCAGCCATAAAATATTTCCTGCAAATTAAAGTTTCCTCGTTACAGGTATACGAAACAACCGTATTATTTCCCTACGTAACTCGCCATGATTTAAATTAATCATGTCCACTTCTTTGAAATAATAGCATATAATTCCACCATAAAGAATGGACTTATTTACCTTTTAGCCCTTTTATACCGGTTGTACCTACAAATCCCTAAGTTTGTGTTCACTTGGGTGGAATGGAATGAGGAAGGAATGGAATGAAAAATTACAAACAAAAAATATATGAAGAAAGATAGTATGTATGAGAGCATAGTGAATAAAAATGAGGAGTAGAAATTTTGTATGATGAAGATTGTATGAAAAATGATGAGCAAGGTGAATGGAGCATTCCTACCAAAACACATGGGTTAGAAGTTTAGTTCAAATTAGTTGAAAAGGAATGAAGAAAAGAATTAAAATTATAAACACTTCATCCAATCTTCCCAAAAATATACTACAAATTTCAATCCATTCTCCCCTCATTCCATTCCTTCCAAGTGAACACAGCCTAAACAAATTGATTGTACCTTTTAATCCCAAGATAATGGGTCTCATACTCTTTGACCCTTATACCGTTTACAAAGAAAATAATGGTATAAATCGGAGGGACAAAAAAGACATTTATCCTCCGAGTTGTACCGTTATAAGGGTCAATAGGCATATTTCATAAAACTTTAAGGGCAAAAAAATACATTGCAATATACTTTAAGGACTAACAGTTATGCATGAATTTTTTTTGAAATTTATAGTTCTTTTATATAAGGTTTGGTTGATTTAGGTTATTAGAGTTTTAACAGCTCTGTTGCGATGTTTTCTGCAGATGGAAGCACTCAGTATAGAAAAATGTCATGTGATGGAAAGAATATAGTTCCCCTCCCGATAATAACATTGGTTTAATGTTGCATTCTTACATTAGTTTCTCTGCTACTTCCGTCATAGAGAGCTTCCCGTTTTAACTTCTGTATTCTTACTTTTAATCGTTCTCTAATATTGTGTGTTCTGCACTAATATGTTTATTATCTTTTGACTAGTCATATTACCGCTTTTGAAGGTACAGTACCCTATGGCGCAGGACTAGAGCGAATAGTGATTCTGGTCATAAGAATGTAATCATCGTGTATTTTAACTAATAATTATACCGAAACTTTCTAAACATTCTCCAATCTTATTAATTTATAAAAGTATATTACGGTGTATCTTTTCACCCTCAAGATATGAGAAATGTACCTTTTAACCCTTAAATTAAATTGGAGGGTAAATGTCATTTTTGTCCCTCCGATTTATACCGTTATTTTCTTTGTAACGGTATAAGGGTCAAACGGTATGAAACCCCTTATCTTGGGGGTTAAAAGGTACGACCACTTTCTTTAGGGGTTTATGGGTACAACCAGTATAACTTTAAGGGCGAAAAAGTCAATAAGCCTAAAGAATGACTAGTTTTATGCACTTCATTAAACAGCTGTCATAAAGCATCACTCTAGTCTTATGCACTTCATTAAACAGTCGTGCTTAATGCCCCTCCCTGTAGTATTGTAGTAATGAGATATGTTCTTAGAAACTTTTGCTTATTATGTAAACATCCTTGTAGTTACATGTGTGTTTATACTTTTTATCTCGTTTGAAGTCCAACTTGTTGATGAGTACAAAGTTTAAAATTGAAAGTGCTAGTAACTTTTTGAGTAAATAAGGGAATTTGAGGGAAAGTGCAAATTTACAAATCAAACACAATTTTGTAGTGAAATC
>PHNY01191749.1:2169-18148 GCA_003724115.2 Anethum foeniculum | reverse complement strand
TGAGCATTGTTTGGCTCAAGTATCAGGATTGGAACACCGTCGAGGTGTTATGTATTGATTGTATTATTGATAATTGTTTTGATTAATAATACAAGTTTGGGACGTGGGTTTGCCGCGTCAATTATGTTTTGTGTGTGTACTCCGTATTGGTTAATTGAATCTCGTATGTGTGTGTGTTTCCTCCTAACAAGAGGTGCATTTACATGATATTTTTATTTTCTAGTTGGAATCTGACATTAAAATATAGTAGAAGGAATCTTGGTTCACCAGAATTTGTGCTTGCGCTTGTTGTAATTGCAGATGTGTATGCAAAAGATGGCGCGATGTACTCTCATAATCTTATTTTGTTAATCTACGTCTCTTGAGATCACCTAAGCGAATCAACTATGTGGAACACATAAACCTCGTGTTCTTATAATGGTAGAACCAGAAGAAACTTTGAGCAGCATGATATACACCATGACCCTGTAATGAAGTTTTACCTAGGACTTGGCATTGAGTATAGGAAGTTTCAATTATGTGGTTTAGTTAATGGAACACATAAACCTCTGATGCTGATGCTGATGCAAACTTTATATATATGTAATTTATTTCATGAGATTGCATACTCCTTCCGGATCACGTGCACATTTCGAAAATCATTACAAGTTAATGGGCGTATAAGTCAGAGTGCAACATTAATAAAAACTTTTATGAAGGTGATTTTCTAACTCAGACCATATACGCGTGGAACAGATGTGTGGGGAAGTTTCCCTCTATCCAATTGTTAGTTATGATATGGTTTTTTCTTTTCCTGGCAATCTTCATTGGTTAGCCAATAATAAAGAAGACGATATCTACTAAATGGGGTGTAATTTTGATTTGGCAAAAGAATCATTTTAGTTAAGTGCCTCTGCCCCTAAAACAACTTTTTATAGAGCTTGGGAACCCTTAGAGGATGCTTGTGTATCTGTGATAACAGACCATATTTGGGTGATGAAGGATTACAGAATGAAGAAAAATTGGATTAAAGAAATCATCACTCTCAAGGATTCCATTGATGTGTTACATATGCGGGGTGTTTTAAAAGTTCTGAAAGATGGGACTATCTAGTTAGCATTCTGCTGCTCGATATATGAAAACTTTGAGCAACATTTGAGCTGGTTTTATCAGCTGAAAGACACAAACATCTCCTACGGAAAGTGAATTGCCTTCAGCAAATTTGGACCACCCTTTACAAAATCTATACCTGTTCCGAAAAACAGTACAGGTGACAGGCCAAGTTCTTTCTTCAACGTGAAGGCAAACTTTGAAACTTTGTGTGCTCCTCATGTACTTCACTGCAAAAGCTTTCTTAATATCCTGCCAACACACACGAGCATTACTATTTTATAATATTGTAATCAAAACACATGAAAGTTGCATTGTACAATTGAATCCATGTCTAGGATACTGGTACTTGAGTCTGAATTTAGGCAAGATATATTTACCACTCTGCTTTTTACACTTAAATGTGATGGAGCCACGGTAAGAACGAAAGAGGGGATGTTAGATTTGTAAGCTTTGGCAGATGCAAGTGTTGTGGAATTCCCTTCGTAGCTACCTGCACCACCCTTATTCAACTTGTCTGCATATTGTCATATGTATGTTAGAGCAGAAACCAAAACAATTATGCTTAGTTTCAACAAATGATAACATTAAACAAAGTCCAGCTCACCTTGGTGCAGGGGATCATGAAGATCAATCTCTACTTTTGTAGGCTTTAACATGTCAAGAGGTTGAATATTGTCATCTGATGTTGCCTCCAGTGCTTTGTTGGATATAACTTCTGCAATTTTTTGGTGCTGCAATTTTCGCATCAAACAATTGCCAATATGACAAGCTTCTATGCATGCAGAATTTGCTCTTGTTTTCTTGCATGCCTCAAGTTCATCGATGTCACTCATAATTCTTTCTTGCAATTGGGTCAATTGCCCTGTAGTAAGATTGTCTTGTTCATCCGTGTCTGCAACAGTGTTTACTAATGGATAGTCTATTTCAATTCCACTTTTATCGTATACAAATACATCGAAATAAGAATTTCCTTGGTATTTATATTTAAAAACTAGGAAATGCCCAAAACATGAAGTGTAGAATCTTGCGAATTCAGGCCAACCATTCTGTAACCAAACCTTGCCGCTATATCCAACCAAATCAACAGGCCAAACTCCACCCCTAGGAGCCTTCAAGTAAACACGAGCACAGAGGTACTTCCCGTATTTTCTTAAAAATTTCCTGGGAATCATCTGGATAAAACAACACACACAAAAATCAAGTTTGTTTAATGCATATCTGTATAGATTACTAGTTAAATATATTGGAAAATTTTGAAGTCCTTACCAGCTTATCATGAAAAGAAATTTCGGATAGCACAATCTTACAAAAACTATGCCCTTTCGCTGGAGAATCAGATATGTCCATTGCTTTCACTTAGCTCTTCAAATAGGTGGCTTTATTAAGACCATGCAATAGAATACTTTGAAGATGATTACTCTTTTTGATCCAAATCAATGTTGTATGTATATTCATATGCATGGCTAGCTAAACTTGCCGACTAGTTAAAAAGATTGTTGGAGTTTGCATTTTTCGAAGCTGAAAAATAGCTTAGCAGTCTGCTTCTTAGTAGAGACTGCCCTGTATTTTTTTTTTTTTCTGCATGTTCGTAATCTCCAAACAATTCTTGTGATTTTTTACTCTGGAATGTGTGTTAGCAGCTTTTATGTTAATCTTTTCAGTTTTCAATGCTTTAGATATGTACACATTTAGTTGAAGTTTGTGCAAGTCTTTGTTACTCATATACACCAAGTTTTTAAACAGTGTTTTGAAAGGTAGAGTAATGCAGCGAAGCATCACCATCAAACAAGAGCACTAGGGAAACAAGAATTTTATCTGTCATAAAAGATTAGCTTACACCAGAGCACTCTCTATTTATAATAGAAAGTAGATAAATTATGAAAACAATACTCTCTCGGTCCCCACCTGAGTAGTATACATTTGTGCACCGCTCAGCAGCAGTATTTTAAACTCATTTATAACATAATTCTGTAAATTATTTTAAAATTTTTCTCTTTCTAAATAAAAATTTAACATTTGAAGTTTAATTAAAAAAAAGAAAATTTTAAAAATAAATTACAGAAACATACTTTATATGCATCTTAAAATGCGTGCCGAACATTTTAAAAAACATGTATACAAATAGGGACACAGGAGTAACTAATAAATGAGGTCACGTGAGATAAATTTGAAATTTAAAATTATGATGCATATATTTAATTAAAAAATAAAAATAGCATATCCCCATATTGCATGGGTTACAAACTATACTCCCTCCGTTTCACTATTTTTTTACAGTTTTTTTACCATGCTTGACACATATTTTAAGGTTATTATATAAAATATAGTCTCATAAATTATTTTCAAAATTTTCTTTTTTTGAATAAAAATTTAAATACTATACTTTTGTTTAGAAAAACAATAAAACAATTTAGGAAACTATACTTTATACCAGGCTTAAAATCGGTGTCAAGTCCCGTCTTCTAATATAAAGAACCGAGAAAAAGGGAGAAAATGATTTTTTCTTTTGAACAATTAGAATATGCTCAGAAATGATTTATAAATATATTCAGAGGTGATCGAGAAGCAAACTATTATAACAAGAGATAAATTTTTACCACTATCCGGTCACCGGTCACGAGAAAAAGTGGTTAACCTATTCATTAATATCACATTTATGTTTATTTAAAAGAAAATATTGATCGAAAAATATCTTATTATACATGTTTTCTTGTAAATTACTTGCAAATTTAATAGCAATATATTTTATTTTTGGATTGTATAAGTGAAATAAATTCAACTCAATTTTTTTTAAAATTTAATTAACTCTCCTATCAATTTATTATATATAAAGAGAATGGATAGAAATAAATTAGCATGTATAAGAAATATGAGGAAAAAAAATTACTTTATCAGTATCCTAAAAGCATCTTCAGAAGGGTAACAAAAATTATGTCACATAATCAAATTTTTTTTTTTTTTAAATCTCCTTATTTCACATTATTTTTAGCATTCTTATTTTTATAATGAATGGATAAATTCCATCACTTTCTCCCACTTTATCTTTTGTAATAATGATATTTTTATAATAAAATATTATATGGGGAATGAATTAAAAATTATTGTTGAAAATAAGATTACATATTAATGTCTAAAATTAGTGGAATCTAGTACTTTTTATATAAAATTTAGAAAATGAATTAAGATATTAAGAAGAATTTACTAGAATACTAGTATAGCATAATTTTTACCCTTATTTCATAAATTATAACTTAGGATCACAAATTGAAAAATATTAGAATTGCTTTTACATATTCAAGCGTAATCACATAAAATGACAGGCGGCCAGGGGCATCCTCGGGTTATAGGCATGAAATCTAGTGTACTGCTGTTTATTATTTGAATATAATTTTTATTTGATAAGAAAACTCGACTAAGCTGGATTCATGAGAAAAAATAAAGCTATTACTGTTACATGTTTAAGTGCAACCAAATAAAATGACAAACGCATCCTCGGATTACAGAAAAATTAAAATATATATAAGCTAATACTACCTCCAAACCGTCACAAGTGTGACACATTTCAATGTTTTTGTAAAAATATTTGTAAGTAATATATTTAAATTTTTTATTTTATATAAAAATATAAAGTTTATGTATTTTTATAAAATAAAAAAATTAAAATATACTCGACACGCATTTTAAGGCTTATAAAAAGTATATTTCTATAAAATTTTTTGAAAATATTTTTTTTCAGTATAAAAATTTAACTTTTATTCAGAAAAAAAATTTTAAAAATAAATTATAAAATAAGGGCATGAGTGTCAAACTACGTAAATAACCTGATTGGAAATAGGGAGTATGAATTATAAATACCTTGCAATGCGTGCAAAAACCAAAAAGAAGTAGGTAGTACTCCCTCTGTCCCATTTTAATAGCCTTTTTAGAATTTGGTTGTTGTCCCAAAATAAGTGATTTTTTCTAGTTTTCATGCATTGTTTAGTAAGTGAATTTCAATTTTACCCCTCATTAATGTAACTTGTATTTTTCATGCAATAGAAAAATTAGTTTAGTTTGACTTTATTAGGGGTAGTTGTGTAAAAACAATTCAAATAAACATCTCAATAAATGTAAAATTGGTCTATGTGCCATTCTCTAAAAAAAGCAGTTAAAATGGGACAGAGGGAGTACTATTTTGTGATTGCATTTCCAGTCTGAAACCGAAAAAATCATGAAACCTCAACCGGGACCGGAATTAAATAAAAGCACACTGACACACATATCCATATCTATATCGCATTTGAATTTTGTAACAATGGATGATATAAAAGCTGAGACTTCATTGCCTCTGTCTTCAAAATGCCTCACTGATCACAAACAAAATCTGTTGCTAACATCAAATGTGGCCATCACTTTCATCTGGGTAATTGTTTAACCTTTTCTTTTTAATACAGTTTTTAATGATTTTTTTTTTTAATTTTTCTGTTAGTCTTTAAAATAATTGTTTAATTAGTGTTTGATTGTTTGTTTTCTATAGTGTTTAGTTAGTTTCATTGTAAATGTGAAATGTGGTTTGTATAATTTGTGTGTTGAGTAGAAAATGTGTTAGTTGAGTTGAGTTAAGTTGTTTGACTGTAAATTTTCGATAATGGATGGTTTGTTGTTGGTTATATATGGATTATGTGGTACTAGAATTGAGTTGTTTGATGATTCTACGGTTTTAGTTTATTTAAGTGAAGGAGAATCTTGATGAGGAAACTAATTTAATGTTTCTTGCTCCGTTCGAGAATGTTGTTATATCTTCTATTGATGGAATTCTAGGGTTTAATTGAATTAAATGATGTAATGCTGATGAGTTCGGGGATTAAATTTTACATATCGTATTTACCAATCAGGCTTAGTTCACCTCTGGTTTCGTGATATATATTGTGCTATTGGTTTAGTTAGATTGATCTTGGATTAAATACTTATTGCTTTAAGATCAAGTTTATACTTACTTCGTGGAAATCTTAAGTTGCCATTAGCCAAATTAATTATCTTTGTTTAATTGGGTTGAGGAAAGTAACCATGTTACTGTTGTTGTCTAAAAATGAATTTTTATAGTGTATTTCTATGCAAGTCACAAATGCTTGGGTGATTTCTGAGCGACTGGCGATCTCAGAAGTTTGTCTATAGATCCTTTCTGGTTGATTCAATCGCGCTAAAGGAGTTAATGATAATTTTAAGTTGAACTTTGAATTGAAACAACAGAAAGAATATATAAACATTTGTTCATGTTATGCTTCATCAGCTAAACCATTATGAGTTTTATAAAGATGAAAGTACGAGTTTGGTATAGATGAAAGATTCAGGAATTAAACTTTAAGTTGATTTCATATGGAATCCTTTTAGGTTAAACACTATCATGTTTTAACACTTTTGTGCCATTTTATCAGATGTTATCTGTTGACAAAAGCTTTCTACAGCCTGCTGCCAACGTAAAAGTAATTAATTAATTAATCATGTTATTTTCCGCATTTTATATTTGAAATAATATTACTTTTCAAGAAGAACAAATATAAGTCTTTTTTATTTTTAAGTCAAGTATCTTTGCATATTTGTTAATAAGAATCCCTGGTGTATCTGAAATAATCTTTTTGCATCTTATTAAAATCTCACCGACCCCACTCAATTTTCTTCACATATTTCGATAATATAAGATACCTACCATTATATTTTTGTAAAAAATAGAAACAATTAGCCTGATCCTAATCGTCAATTAACCTTGATCGGACGATTCACAATAAACCATTTACTATAATCAGATTATGGAATCCAGAAAAGGTATTGTACAATATTTATATTTTTATTTATAGATTATTAATAAAACAAAATTCATCTCTTCTTATACTTGCCTCTCTTTGAATTAACATACACTTATACACACACATTTCTATCTTCTTTGAATTTTGTTGCAATGGACAACATAATAGCTGAGAATTTGTTGCTTGTATGTTCAATCTGCCTTGATTCAATCTCAAATCAGGAGGAAAGATCTATGGCTAAACTTAAATGTGGCCATAAGTTTCATCTTGGTATATTTTTTATTGTATTTTTATAATATTGAAAATGCTTGTTTGGTATGGTTTATGTAATGTGTGGTTTGTTTAGTTGTTTGTGCTATTAGGGTGTTTAGTATTTTCGACCGTGAATGTAATTATATGAAATTTCGAAACAGGATGTTTTTGGTGTTGTGTGTGTGTATAGTTTGTGTGTTGGGAGTGTACATGTACTACTAGAGTTTAGTTTTTTGATCGTAAATTGTTAATGCGATTTAATATCAAACCTTTAAAATGTTATGTTGTTAGGTATATATTGTTTTGATTTATGTTTTGCTTAAAATTAAAATTGAGTTGTTCTGTGAAATACTAGAGCTTTAATTTGTATAGGTGATGGAGCATGTTGACGAGGTTACGAATTAAATTGTCTTGCTATATATAATTTTTTTTGGGGCAAAGCTCATTTACATTAAAATTGATATATCTTTTATTTTTGGAATTTAAGCTGATGAGTTTGCAAAATATTTTTACTGGCTCGTCTATAGATACATCGTAAATTTCAATTGATTTAGCTAGATTGATTTTGGATCAATTACTTATTCTTTAAGATTAAATTTATAGCTGGGGTCCATCTAACTTCAATCATTATTTCATTGAAAGTTTTAGTTGATGAAGTAATTTTCAATTAGAGACAGGCCATCTCAGAGGTTGAAATAGGTCTTTTGAAATAAAGTAAAAGCATTTTCTTGATCTGCTTCATCAGTTAAATGATTGCAAGTTTATAAAGATGCAAGATTCACCTGTCAAGTTGTAGGTTGGTTTTTAGAGATCTCCCATCTCCGAAGGTTGAAATAGGTCTCTCAAAATAAGTAAAAGCATTTGTTCATGTGTTGTTTCATGAGCTAAAAGCTTGCAAGTTTATAAAGATGCAAGATTTAGCTATAAAATTGTAAGTTGGTATAATTATGAATACCCTTTAGGTTAAGCACCATCTTGCCTTGATACTTTGTGGAGTCCTATAAGATGATGTTTGTTGACTGAAGATTTCTGCTCGTATTTAGTTAGCTGGTGGCCTGGTGCCAACATAGAAGTAATTAATTTGTTAATTTACTTTCTTTGCCTATATCCATAGAGTTTTATTGCAACGAAAGATTCTTTAGTGGTATTGCTATAGATCTTAATACAGATTTTAAAGGTATTCACTAACCACAAGTTCATAAATCTCTTAAATGTTATATTTAAATGGCATTAATCAAGTTATCTTGTCGAGTCAGTGGTTTTTTCCTTGAAAGAACGACTCAATCCATGAGTATCTCCACTTTAGGAATGGATTTCATGTTTGTACATCGTAAGAGCATTAATATTTTGCAGTGGTAAATAACTTTTACTTAATTGTCTATGTATGACTATGTTCTAATTATTTTGTTCATACTATATAGATTGCATTGGTTCAGCATTCAATATGAAGGGGGCAATGATGTGCCCTAATTGCGGGAATGTTGAGGATGGAACTTGGTTATATGCAAATACCACTACTTCTTCATCTTCTGACTTCAGCAACTATGGCCGGGAACAGGATATAAATGATTATCTTTTTACTGATAATATGAGCACCTTTAGTGGTATGACAGGAGATTCATCATTTGAGTAAGCACAATCTTTATCATTTGGATATCTTATTGTGATACAGTAATGTATTTTAAACGGTTCACTTATAACTTGTTGATCACATTCAACTTAAGTGTAGATGTATTATATAACATATTATGTGGAACAGACAATGCAGTAAAACAAAGATATAGGCGAGTTTATAGTTTTTCACATAATCTGCATGTGACTGCTAATAGCGCTTTCAGGTTTAATATGATTATAGTAATGTTATCGAATAATTTTTTTTTTGTTAACCATGCTATTGAATGTTTTACTTTTAAGCAAGATGTAATTCAGTAAGAAGTTGAATCTTAAGTTTCTTATAAAATTAACAGATACTAATCATTACTTATCTGCAAAAAAAGTTAGTTATTTTCTGAAATATCTCAGTTTGTATTAAATTTATTTTGAACGGTATGTTCAATTTATTTGGGAGATGTGGGATAGTTTACATGGTTACATTTTGTGGCAGTTTGGTTGTTGGTGATGGCTGGAGGTCCGGTTTTCTTTTTGATATATGTACATAAAATGTGTATATACAGTGTTTCTGTGTGTGTGTGTGAGGCAATTAAGGTTTGAAGGCAATATTAGATAGGACATCAAGGTTTATTATCAGCTTAAATGTTGTACCAATTTTCATGATCGACACCGGTCCCTACTGGCATCTGTTTGTGTAATTTATTTTGCATATGATTGTCATATTTCATTTTGAGGAGTTAGGGCTAAACTGAAAGTTCAAGGTTTTCAAACTTTTAGTATTAGATTTATTTTTTGGTCACTTTTAACTCAGGTGTAATATCTCTGTTTGTTTCTTGTGCTGATATCTTTTTTTTTTCCTTCAAAAATTAAAACTTCGTTTTAACGTTTAGTTGTTTTAAACATCTTACAGGCAAGTGCAATCGTCTCCAACTCCCAGTAAGTAAATTTCACTCTCCACTTTAGAATGATCCCATCTTCAATCTTCACATAAATGGCCAATCTGGACAAAATGAGCTTTATAATCTCAATCCCTTTCTTGCAGTGAATGTTCGGTATCAAAGTTGGGGTCGCCATTTACCTCCACTCTCTGCTACTAGGAACCTTCTCAATGGTCTTGATCATGTTTTAAATCCTTCAACACTGAGATTTACAAGGGTTGACCGTGATGCTATGTCAAGATTCGGACCTTCTGCACTTCCCTTCCATTATGGTGATAGGTAAGCCCATTCTATACCTTTAATACCCCTTTTTACTCTTTTGATGTTTTAAAACTTATATGCTAAACTTGTTTCTTTTTTCCTTTTCCTCTTTAATTGCAGTTCTTTTCCAGGAGGCAGAAGTTTATTTCTCTCTTCACTTAATCATCCTGGAAGTATCACTCATCCCCGTGAAAGGATCCAGGTTTCACATGCCGGCCATCATCCGCAAGGCAGTCCTACAAGTCTGATATCGCCCATCATGCTTGGTGCCAGAAGATTTAGTGGTCCTATGGGTGTGCTTGCATTGATACCTGCTCCTCCTACAAGTCTGACATCACCCATCATGCCTGGTGCCAGAAGATTTAGTGGTCCTATGGGAATGCCTGTATGGACACCGGCTCCTCCTCAAGTGGGTTTCTATATTTTTCCTCGTCCAGGCAGTCAAAACCTACATTTGGAAAACAGGAACCGTTTATCTCGCTTTCCAATTATGCCATTTGATAGGGAATCGGGTTGGTCACTGCGACAGGCGTATGGAGGTTCATATCCCAGCCACAGGTCTGGCAATTTTTGGCCGCAATGGTCATAGAAGGTTTAGTTTCCTGGTTAAACTAGTAAGGCTTTTATCATCCAAATATAGTGCTCCACCCTATCAAACTATCAAGATTTTTCTTGTTGGTCACGTGGTTTGCATATCTTTTACAAACTTTTGGTAGTAGAAGTCAACAACTTATTTTACTCTGGAAGGTCCAATAGATTCACCCAGCGTGGATTGGTAAGGATTTCAATGAAAATTTTAATAGGCTATAGTAAAATAAATTCAATTCAAATTTTAAGAAAATTAATTAAATTATAGCATAGACCGTCCAAGTTTATATTCAAACTAACTTAAAATTTATGTGATGTACGTATTTTTTTTAATATTTTATGATTTTTTTAAATTTAATTTAATTGAAATTTTTAATAATATATCTTTAATTTTTTCTTATATATTATATGATCATTTTAATTTAATTTGAACTGAAATTTATAATATTATATCTTTAGTTTTATTTGAATTGATGGTATATTTTAGTTGAAAATTAATCGGCTTGTTATTAATAATGATGAATTAATATGTTATTTATTAAATAGAATTGGTCATGTTATGTTTGGAAAAGAAGAGGGTTGGGTTAGAAAAAATAAATAAAAAATAAGGTATTTTAGTTGAAAAAGATAATTGGTTAGTTATTAATAATTATATTATTATTATTATTATTATTATTATTATTATTTTATTAAATCGATATCCTCATGATATTTTTGAAATAAAAAGATGTTTTAGTTACCCGTGATATATTTGGAAAAGAAGATGTTTTAGTTACCTGTGATATTTTAGAAAATGAGATGTTTTAATAAGAAAAAATAACATATTTTAGTTGAAAAAGGTAATTGATGTCTTAGTTGAAATATATAATTGACTATTTATTAATAACAATAATGCTATTAATAAATTATCGAAAAACAAATCGAAAACCGAAAATCAAAACATTTAATGTTTGTGCCATACAGGATTTTTTTTAAAAAAAATTAATTTTTTATGTATTTTAAACATATTTATTATTTCTATAATAAAATTGAAATTAATAATTTATATTTGTTAATATTGTATCTTTAAGACATTATATCATAATAATATAATACTAGAAAATAAGTCGCGCTTCGCGGCAGCATAATAATTATATTTTTTTAAAAATTATAATATATTATTTTATTATTAAATATGATAACATANNATAGTTTTTTGAGTTTTGACTATATTTTATATAAAATAACAAACATTATATACTTAAATTTAAATACCAAATAATATGTATTACATTGAACATATAAATTGTATAAAACAAAATATTATTTAAAAATTATAGAAACTATATAAAATCAAGATGCGACTACATTACAGTTATTATAATTCAAAACTTATTAATTTGTCACAATTCCAAATTCTATTTTTTCCACCCGTCACTAATAGCATCAATGCCACCGATGTAGGTCAAGCAACCAATAAAATCTAAAAAATGATTGATTAAATCATATTATATAAATAATATAATGATATATTGATTAAAAAACAGGAAATTAATGATAATTTGATTAAAATACATGAGAGCGTTGGTGTCGTTAATACGTGCATCAATCATGTCGTTAGATATGAATTGAAATCCATGCAGAGATATGTTGATAATTCCTTCTTCAAATTTCTTGAGGGCAGTCATGCGTAAAAAGAGCACTGTAGATCCATGTGATAATGGTCAATATTGACTTATACTTGCAACAACTTTTAAATTCTTGATGCTATAAAGACAGCCTTCCTCTAATTGATGTTGAAATCGAGAAAACAAATAGCTCGGTATTATTGCATGAATTAAATTTTCCTGCACACTTCAAGAATAAATAGATCAATGACAGCATATAATTTTTAAAAACTATCACTGAAATTTTTTTTAAAACATTTTCATCAATTAAAATCATATCAAGACTGATCTATCCGCTTGTGTGTAGATTGACAAACTCTCAGTTCCTGTAGGAACGCACTCGTATGATCCATCTGTAAGTACTATCGTTCAAAGCATCCAACATATAATCCATAGCTATAATAGATATGAAAGATATAATTTATGTAAATAATTTGTGGGGTGTTAAATTTTGATAGTGGTCGTTGTTGAATTTATAGGTTTTGATAATGCACTTATAGATGAAATTCTAGGAGTATGCGTTGGTTATGAGTATGCATTAATGATAAAGCACTCATTAGGAATATAAAATCATTTATAGCAACTTTCTTTAATATTGACGTGATTATGCGTTGGCTATGAGTTGGTTAAATATTTGAATAAAAATTATAAGAAGATATTAATTTGATTTGACTTTTCTTCAATAATTCATGACCGATCCAGATCTAATTTGATACTTGGACCACTTTAGAATTGTAGGAAATTCTTTTATCTTCGCGTGAGCTGTTAAATCGTCCAATTCTGACTTTTGGAATTCAAGATATGGCCAAAACAATAACGTGTGCGAGTGCAATCAAACAAATCCGAATTTTCTTTTAATAAATCTTCAAATTAAGCTTTTATTTTCCAATCTTTCCGATTTTAGAATTTTCTTTCTTCCTACAATAAAACAATAGAATTTATTGAATAAAAATCCAAATCAATGCTATTTGGCATGAAGATCTTAATTGACTTTTTATATTTGACATATTGACATGATTATGCGTTTGATTTGTTTTTTTAATATTTAGGAAATTAATGCTGACATAATTATGAATTGGCTATATTTGACTTGTAAAGTATATCTAGCAAAATACTGTAGAAAAATTGTAGGAAATTTTTTTTTTTAATTTTCAAGGAAACTATTGTTGGCATAATTATGCGTTGACTTATTAGTATTTATCTGAATGAAGAATATAAGGTAATTATAGAAGATTTTTTTTTTATTTTCAAGGAAATTATTGTTGGCATAATTATGAGTTGACTTATTAGTATTTATCTGAATGAAGAATATAATCTAATTATAATTCTTTTATACTTATTAATTCAAAAAATTGAGAAAATCCGAAAAATAGACGGGACGATCTAAGAGGTGCCACATAAATACCCCCGTCTTCTCCTTTATATAAGTATATTGATTATAAATATTAATAGTTTTTAATGTATTTCTTTTAGAATTAATAATGTAAATTGTAAATTTTAATATCATTTTTAATAGGTTCAAAACTTGGGTTTTGGTAGATAGCCTAAATAAAGAATATTTTTAATATTGTTGTTGTGAGTATTCGAACCTTAGAATTTTGGTAGAATATCACTTTAGTCACCGATCACTCAATGGGCTATCATTTCAATCATTGAAATTATAATAAATATCAAATAAATATCTTTAAATAAGTACTCGAAAATCAAAATTTATTTTTATATATTTTTCCTGAATGTTATGCAACCAAATGAAAAGTTATGAATTGTAGTATCTAAGATAATATATCTAGATTTTATAAAGTCTATATACTAATTATTTTTATTTAAATCAAATAAATAACTATAAATTTAAAAATAAATAGTAGATAAATTTTTAAAAAACTAAATATATTATCTTTAATACTATAATTCATAACTTTTCATTTGACTTGAAGTAGCATTTAAGACAAATATATAGAACTCCATAAAAGTAATTTTTAATTTTCGAGTACATATTTAGAAGTATATATTTTACATTTATTATGACTTTAGTTATTCAAATAATACTGTGTTGAGATTGGCGACTAAAATGATATATGGCTTTCAGAGAGTGACCACTTTGATATTTAACCTCATATTAAACATGTTTTACTTTACTTTAATCATATTATAACTATACGATAATTGATCTTTTAATATATTAATCTTTACTTAAACTTAAATTTATTATTAACATTTAAAATAAATTAAAATTGTAATTTATTATATATATATATATATATATGTATACATATATATTATAATTTTATTAAATTTATATTTATTGAAATATGAAAAAAATATTAAGTATTAATAACGCTCGTGTATCGCACGGGTTTAGACTAAGCAAACATGAATATAATCTTTTGTAATTTGATGTAATATGTTTCAACCATAAAAACAAGGGTGATAGCCATTTGTTGTGCATAAATTTAAAAAGGATGGGCCTTAGAACATCTCCAATGGGGCTGCCAAAAAGAGTGTCAAAGTGTCATGTGGCATGAGGGGCTTTATATGCTCATGGGCACGAGGCGCGACACAATTCATGAAAAAAACATGCATGTTCCAGTCACGTCTTGTTTCTCAGTTTCTTCTACTCACATCTTGCTGAATTTGAATACGTATCACTTCATATCGTATCAGAAATATTTATTTTTAAACACCCGTCTTGATCTTAATCCCTTGTCTTGATCTTAATCCCTTCACATCCTATCCACCTCCAATACTGGATACCCATAGCACATACACGTATTCGACATGCATAACTGACAACCATTTCAATGACATGCGTCTCTATAAAAGTATATTTTCCTAAGTATATTCCTTTTTTCGATCTATGCCTCCTAGAACATGTAATTGTGTAAGGTTCATTGGTCAAATACAGAGGGGGGGTGAATTTATTTGTGTTCGTTTTTCAAAAATATTTGCAGCAGAAAATAAAAATTAAACAAACACAAAAAAGGTCCGAGGTTAAATTCTTGTATTAATAAATATAACCACGAAGGTTTGCTTACAATCACCAAATAAAAATATTTGGTGCGACAAAAGAAACAAACACACTAGAACAATTAATCTATGTAGATTTAGTGTTTGCTCTATAGCTCTAAATTAAATAGCTCTTATAAGGATGAGCTATTTAATTGAGCGTTGCAATTTGTAAGATTTTACGGCGTATCTCACAATAATTAAATACGCTCGATCTCCAAGAAATAAATCTCTTTAATCAAGAATATTAATTATTGTGCTATACTTGCCAAAAGTGCAAAGTCTAGATACGTACTAAGGATAAAAATCCGCTAGGAGAAATACAAGATGAAGAAGAATTAAATAATAAATGAGTGTAACTTGTAGATCTGAAAATTTAATCTTCTACTCTTGCTTCTTTAATGGAGTTGGTGTCTTGAATTTAGAGCCCCGTTTTGTGTATGTATATGTGTGTATAGGTTGGTGGCGGCTGCAAAATTAAGTGTCAAATCATTCTGTTAACTTCTTGATTTATAACTGTAGGGCACAGGTCGAATTTGGCTTGCAAAGACTATCGGCAAGACTATGATTTGAATTGGAAAGACTATCACTTGAACCAGCAAGACAATCGGCAAGACAACCCTCCTTCTACAGAGACTATCGGCCAAACTATCTGAAATGGCCTTGCAAGACTATCGGCAGGACTATGAATAGTCTTGGCAATTTAAAAGATAGTATTTCCCTTTTAAAAATTAATTAAAAATAGTCTTTTTGAGTCGTTTCTTCTCCATTTTAACTCCAATTTAATTCTAACAACTTGTAATTT
>PHNY01191680.1:1291-15972 GCA_003724115.2 Anethum foeniculum | reverse complement strand
TTTGAATAGGATCCGTGGTTACCACAGGAACGTTTCCTCCTTGAGAGGCGTACGTGGAGTGTGGTGGGATCTCGATCGCGGATGCTACTGTTCGTGTAGTAGTCTGCTCTTCAGATTGACTTCGTGTTCTTGCCATGGTTGTTGTAAGCTTCCCACAGACGGCGCCAAATGTTGTGGAATAAAAACTAACGTTTCGTTCGTGATTAATGCTATGATTTGTGAACTTCGAGCTTGAATGGCTGCACTCGTGTTCGAGACTAACCGGTCCTTACGAGATGCCTACGTATCTCTGTTTGTAGAGAATCAAGCCAAAAACGTAGTTCTGAATGGGGGTATAGCCCCTTATATAGGGGTGGAGCCTAGGGTTTGGATTAGGGTTAGGAGTCTTAGTGGACAAGTCTCCGTGTTAGAAGGTAAGTCTGACTCTTCTAGTCGGTGAATTCTAGATCCTTCATTTGAAGAGGTTGTTTCCATGTAGAACATCGAATTCGGGTCACGTTGACAATCCTACGACATGGACTGCTTCATCCATGTCCGTGATGGGCCTTGACACGTCCAACCTCGTTCGTGTTCGTGACTGGGCCTACAACATGACCAACATTGTTCATGTCCATGACTGGGCCTAGGACATAAATTTCCCTACACAATTAATGCAACATTAATTATGTTTTTAGGACTTTATTTTATTTACTTTTTATCCATATCAGATATATTGAGAACAGGTATGTATGACTTAACAAAATATATAAAATAATATATCTAAATAAGTCAATATAAGAATATAATATAGCAATAATAATAATGTATTAAAGTTAAATATATAAAATAATGTAATTATAAAGAAAATCTAAAACTAATATCTATATGAATTTACTTTCATCTATTAATAAATAAATAAAACATTCATTAGTTACTAAAAATCTTTAAATGAATATATAATTTTGGTTTGAGGTTCTACGCAATACATTCCAAAATTGTCAGACACCGACGTGATGTATGCCTGTATTTGTCTTCTGTGTTAATCCTAAAGTAGTGAGTTTTATAAAAATATCTGTGTTATATTTTCAGAAAAAACGGGGACCGACCGTCAGAAGTAGGAGCCGTCAATCAGATTTTAAAATTTTTTTTCTCCAAAAATTACTGTATTTAGCAAAAGAGAAACTATTACATAATATATTCTTTTATTAGATACGCAGAGTACTTTTAAAATTAAGAAAATTGGTATATTCATTTATTTACTAGTATAATTTATGAGGAAATAAGTGACATTTATTTTTAGATATATTCTAGAATAAATGGGAATGATAATCGAGCCAACTCTTACATGAAATGAATATTCAATTATTATTCATTTTAGATACGATGTACGATCATGTTTTTTATTTTTCATTCGTATTTTTTCTAATTTAAATAAAATTTTAATATAAATAACAAAATATTAAAAATGAATTAATATAATTATCTAGTTGATGAAATTTGAAAAATGGACCTTAGTTTATTTTTAAATAATAATAATATAAATTATTTAACTTAATAGTTGCTGAATGGAACAAGAACTTTAATTATATATTCCCTGCATCGTATTGTTGACATTTTTCAAATTTTCTCTCACATTATTTTTTTTTGACAAAATTTTCTCTCACATTATTAAAAAATGTTAATAATTCAATGAAGTATGTTATTAATATTAGTATGACTTGCCAAAAATACTATTTAAATATTTTACTATCATTCATATTTTATTTAATTTACTTACCTGTAAATGTAAGTTATGAAATAAGCGTAACACTTCCGATTCCAAAACCAATTCATCTACTATTATTGTACAATATCGATAATGATCGAGATATTGTACTATTTTCGCACTAGTAATCATTTTGAAAAGAGTTTATAAAAAAAAAAAATCATTGTGAAAAGAAATACTTCCACAGAGCATTGAATTTATAGAGAAATCAAATAGAAATGAACCCTACAATCCAGCATAAATTAATCATTGTACTGGCGAATCTAAAAAAGTAATATAATACAGTATTAAGATTGATAATGTATTATTATAGTGTGTACGTGTCAACTTAGAAATACATAGATGAGAGGTACAAGCAACTCTAAACTCACTTTCAAGTCAAGTATATCATATGCAACTCCAAAGCAAAACAAAGTGCAAAGTGAAAGCAAAAAAAGAAAAGTCCCCAAGAAAAACACTTCTTGAATACATATATAGCTAATCAAAATTGTATCTTATTGTACATCTGCCCTGCAATCTTGGAGATTCTTGAAGTGGTTAACTGAGCACAGAGAGAGCTAGTCATGGCTACTTTGACCGCTTCAATGATCCTTTCACCAAAGCTAAAGCCTAGTTCTGAACAACAAGGGTCTCTTTACATCTATACAAGATCAAGAAAATCCAAAAAGAACCAATCTTTAGCCCCTGTAATTTTCTATTATTTGATCAAATGGTTTTATGTAGGTGTTGCCTTTTGTGATCTCTGATGAGTTTTTGCATGTTGATGGTGGAGTTGCAGGTTGCTAGATTATTTGGGCCTGCTATATTTGAAGCTTCAAAATTGAAGGTCCTGTTTTTAGGAGTTGATGAAAAGAAGCATCCAGGGAATCTTCCAAGAACTTATACACTTACACATAGTGATATAACTTCTAAAATCACTCTTGCCATCTCTCAGACTATTAACAATTCTCAGGTATAAAACAATATAAATTTTGTTTTGGAAATTTAGTTTGGTTTTGTTTTAAAATATAGAAAAATACAGAGAAAGCAGGGGATATTGACATACTATCAATTGTGCTGAAAAATAAACAGGACTAGGGTTGATCATCATCTATTAATTTAGGATAAGCTTATCATTTAGCCCTGCAGATTAAATTTTACAAGAATGGAGCTCTTTTTTGCTGATATGTTGTTATGTTTATTTAGTAATGACTACTACTATCAATTATCAAATATGAATATCTCAGCATAAAGAATTATTTATTATATTGCAGATACAAGGGTGGTATAATAAACTACAAAGAGATGAAGTGATTGCGGAGTGGAAGAAAGTTCAAGGAAAAATGTCTCTTCATGTTCATTGTCACATAAGTGGTGGCCATTTTCTCTTAGATATGTTTGCCAGGCTCAGATTTTTCATCTTTTCTAAAGAATTGCCTGTGGTAATTACTAATCCCATGTTTTTACTACTTCCATTACCCTTTTTTTGTTTCTTTTAATTTTTCGTATATGCATGCATTAACAACCACAATCTATGAGCAGGTGTTGAATGCTTTTGTTCATGGAGATGTGCATTTGTTTAGTCATTACCCAGAATTACAAGAGTCTTTAGTTTGGGTTTACTTTCACTCAAACCTTCCAGAATTCAACAGAGTAGAGTGCTGGGGGCCACTTAGGGAGGCTGCAGCACCTTCCAGGGGGGCCCTTTCCGCCGACCAGAAGCAAGAGCAAGGAGAAGAAGAGAAGCACAAGCAAGAAACTCCATCAACAGTTAACTGGAAGATACCTCAACCATGTATAGAGGATTGTGATTGCTGCTTCCCAACAATGAGTTCAATCCCTTGGCTTCAACATACTTTTACTCAAACTAGTGATGAAACTCATCAAAGCTTGCCTGAGCAACAATAAAACCTATCCAATTTAACTACGACGACGAAGAAGATACTACGATAATTTAGATTGATATTTTAGGCTTAGTAATTTGTTGTATATTGTATATATGTAAATTATCTATTGCAAACGTTAAATGTAAATACAATTTTATCAAAAACATGTGGTGGAGTTTCATTGTTTCAACATTATGATCCTGACAGCTCTTCATGTTTAGCAGTGGTTAAACTCAGATCTTTCATCTTTGTTGAGGACAATCTTTCAAGGCCAGAAATCATATCACAACTTTTATGTGTTCTCTCTTGTAATCATTTATATTGGTTATGTCTTGTCAATTCTTGCGGGCTTGTGTACCTCTGTCAAATTTGGAACGGGTTGTAATCTTTAGCTAAACGTGTTAATTGTTAAATGTCTCAATTTAACAATCTTTACCTCTGTCAAATAGATGTTAAGATAACTGCTTCCTATATCCTGCCAATCAATTTATCAAATTTTACCAGTGATTGTATATCGAAAAGAACACATCATCGATATTCGATAACCGTTAAAATTAATCCGGCAGATTCTTACAAGCTTTATAAATACAGATACATGCTCCTTCAAGGCTCTGCTAGAAACTAACTCAAGAAATAGTACAGATACGTTGTGTTAGTCTGTCTCGTGTGATTGATCTAATCTTATCAAGGAAGAATTATTGAGAATAAATAACCCTTCCCAGGCTCTCACTGCACAAGTTTATATCTCATGTAAAAAGGGAAGATACAACTGATCATCATATTTGCAGCTCCATCCATTCAATTGCTTATTGGCTTTGCTTTTACGCATATACTGGATTATCTGATTTGTGTTCTTCCAGAAAAAGAAACTCCAAATTCAATTTGTGTATTCTGCACAAAGAGGTTACAGTAATTTAAAGCTTTTTTGTTTTAAAGATAGATACTATAGTACCATACATATATATATATCAGAATACAAATGGAAACAAGTAATATGCAGGTGGAACATATGTTACCAGGTGTTATGACATTTTCTAACTAATCTGTTTTTAATTAAGTATATACTGAAAGATTTACATTTAGATGGACGGCAAGCAAAAACAAGTTTAGTATGTACAGTACACATCTTCACTACAGTTTTCTACTAAGAATATAATCGACCAAATGACACTAATAGTCGGGAACAAGTTATTATTGATGGTTACCTGAGATCTTGGGGAAGGAAACACGTTCCAGAAACGCAGAGTTTCATCTCCTGCTCCGGTGACAATAGTCTGCAACAATAATCATAGTTAAGGATATGCATATATCGAATGGAAATGAAGAGTATTATGGCTACCAATAAAGAAGTATGCATCAAGTCAGCTACCTTCCCATCTGGAGAAATGGCCAGATAAAGAACTCTTTCGGTGTGTCCCCTGAGGGTTGCCAACTGCATAAATGAAAAGCTAATCTAGTAAGAAGTAGAAATATCAATATAAGGAGTAGAGACATGTATATCTTAAGGCATGGAGCACAGTACCTTCGACATTTTAGGATATCTCCAAAGTAGTATCTTGTTTTCGGAATATCCATGGGTGCTGACAAGTTCTTTGACATTTTTTGACCAAACCAAACTGCAAACCTGCAGTGCATAGAGTGAGAATCAGTACATGCACAAACGATATAAAATTACGACTTTTATGAGGGATTATCATTGCATTCCAAGCAAGTGAACACTGGCAAGAATCACAACCCACAGACATTGAATTATAGGACCTGCTATCATCAAGTCAATTCACTTTGTCACCAAGAAATGACTTCACAAACACAATAAGCTAATTGATTCTGGTAAATGTGACTTGAGCTTTCAATTATCTTTTGTTTTTCTTAATGGCGATGATCCCCACTAATTTATACATTTAAACATGTAACTTAACATTCAAGAATGTAGTCGCTGTCTTTAACGTTAGTGCGAAATATTGCACAGAAAGCATCTAAAAAAATCCCAAGGAGCAACAACTGAACAACTCAAACAGAACTAAACTAAATTGGCATAGACCTACTAAACTATGAGGTGTCCATAATAGGCTTGAACCTAGAGGAAAACATTATGCTCGCGCGTAAAAAGTAACTGCTAGCTGGAAGTATTGATAGATGAATCAGTAAAATGTACCAAAGTCCGTGCATTCATGTAATACAATTTGATCAAAAACTGAAACTAACTGGCGTAGATGTATGGTGATGTCAGAGAGGGATGTTTAATTAAAAATTACAACAAAAACTATATTAAAATATCTTATTGTTATGTTTCGTTTTTCCTTGGTAGAAGGATTCACACCCAACATCCTTAAAAGTTATATCTTAGCATTCGAACGGGTAATGTTAGCATAAAATCTTCTGAAATAAGCACAAATAATATCAATTATAGTAGAATACGTTTTATTCATAATGTATTAATGATTCAGATTCAGAAGTTACCTGACTTCCGGTATTTATGCAGCTTAGGTTGGAATTAGTGGTTGTGTTCCAAAAACGGATGCACTGGTCTTTTGTACCACCACCTGAAGCTAAAAGTCCATTAAGATGGGGTGACCATGCAATTGCTTTTACAGCAGCTGTATGCTCGCAGTATTTCAGTACAGGTTGAACTGAATGTTGATTCCAAACATTAATCTGAACAGAGAAGATAGAACACAATTATTTCCTCTAAACGCTAATGTATTGAAAGGATCGTATGAAATCTAACTAAATAAGTAAAGGCAACTTCAACGACGTACTCTGTTATCATTTCCACCAGATGCTAGTTCACGATCATTGTACGACCACTTCAATGCACAAACCTACATAATGATTAACAGAACATGTAAACAATGATAAGTTTAAATAAGAAGAGCAAATTAACCAAGATGCTAAACCAAGCTTAATATAGACTGTTAAGTAGTAACGGACCTCTGAGTTGTGTCCACCTAGCTTACTAATATAATTCTCCTGGGCACGTATATCACGTTGAAGAATGCTTTTGTCCTTGCTGCCAGAAGATAGTTGAGATTTACCCCAGGCTAGGGCCCCGACACGGTTCTGATGTCCCTCCATAGTTCTTATCCTTGTACACAGAGAGGCGTCCCAAATCTGACGTGAAAGATATAGAGAATTTGTTACCACACCTGAGTTAAAAAGAAACATCTCGATGGCTTGCATTTACAAAATCTTCTATGATAATTGTGCTGAGCTAATAATCATGGAAGGAATACTAACATATGATCATTCTGCAATCCCCAAACCGACAATGAAAAAACTGCTCAACCAACTAATATTTATTTTCAATACCTCTGAATGTACAAAGAAGTGTAATTGATTACCTGAACTTTGCCTCGGCTAGTCCCCACAGCTAGATTTGTGCCACACGGAGCCCATCCAACTGAACAGACACTATCATTATCGCCCAAATCGCACAACTTTGTCACCTATGAGGATCAAATCACTAAATAATTTAGTCATATACAATAGGAAAGACATGTCTCAATACATGAATTTAAGTCAAAAACCTTACCTTGCTAGTACAAACATTCATAATGTAGACACAATTACCCAACCCCACAGCCAAAATATTTTGTGAAGACCAATCAAGAAGATTCGAATAGAAGTCATCAACCAATCCAGGTGCATCCAAAACCTGTACATTAAATCCAAAAAACAAGTTACAACAAACACATACACAATTACGCAAAAACAAAAAACCAAACACACAAGTAAAAAGCAGAGTGATCAAAAGAAACCAAGTTATGCATGTTTTTATCTAAACAGCAAATAAAATATAATAGCCAACACAACACACATACATAGCACAAACCAAGTTACACACGCAAATATTAAACAGGAATTAAATTTAAAGGTAACCTTATAAGGGAATTTAGGAAACGTCCTAAGAGGCTTAACAGGGCTTTGAATAACTCCATGCAAGTGATCATCCAACAGAGAATGCAAAGCTTGCCTAGTCTCACTCTTGAACTTAAATATATTCTTCCCTCCTGTAACCGACTTATCAGGGCTCACTGATAGTGATTCGGGGCCGAACAATGCGGTATGAATACGAGTAGCATATTCAGACTTAGGAGGAGACAGATTGAAAAGAGAGAAATTTGAACTAGTTCTACATGGAATAAAACGATCACTGTAAATAGTACGAGAGTGTGATGGCTTGTTATATGCAGAGACAACGTCGGATGTTGTTGAATTCATGGTCTAGAAGAAATTCACCAGAGCTGTCAAAAATAAACAGTAATGTATGCGCAGAGAGAGACGAACGGGGGAGTAAATAATGGAAAGGTGAGTTAGACGAGGAAAGTACTTAATATGTTATAACATGAAACAAAGTCCAAATCGGATTGGAAAAGGTACTAATAAACAAATAATTATTTAATGAGTTACTCATCTGTCTTTTTTATAATTAAGGATAGTATATATGCTAGCGATCGAGAGGAGAGGAGAAAACAAAATCTATATCGAATAGGAAACGAAGACATATATCCTGTAGTACCGACTACCGAGTTCTTTGGTCTTAACTATAAAAACTTTAAAAAATAATAATCTTTCATTGCCCTGACAAAAAAAAAAACTTTTATCGCCTTGTACGAAAAGTTTCCTTCTATTCAAATAAAAAAAAGAATTGGAGACAATAATACTGTAAATTAGATTTGTATAATTTATGTGCGTGTATATATATTGGTTTTTCTACCATGTGCCTATGGGCACATGGTAAGCGCGAAAATTTATAATTTTGAGCCATTTTGATTGGTGGTGGTTTACAATAATGGTGGACCCCTGCATTCACAAAAATTCAACCAATCAAAATAACTCAAAACTATAAATTTCCGCGCTTATCATGTTCCCATAATAGCTGCCTCTCGAGTCTCTAGTTTCATTCATAAACAACAATGGACTTATTACCTGAAGATATTTTAACACAAATTCTTGTGAAAGTACCATGTTCTAAGTCTATCCTGCGATGCACCTCTGTTTGTAAGCCATGGTATTTTTTAATAAAATCTGCTGTATTCATCAAGCTTCATCCATCTTCTCCAAATAATACTAAGTATCTCTTCTGTGACTTCAAGTCACCTGGTTCTATGGTCCGCTACCTATCAATACACCACGACACCGAATCATTCGATGAACGTTACAGGTTGTTGTTTCCCGGTGATCTAAGACATGGCATGCTTATACGCGGGTGTTGTAATGGACTAATTTGTTATACGGAGTCCTGCAATGGTCTTATATATCTTTGGAACCCCACCATTCGAAAGCTAAATGTGCTTCCAAGATATCGAAAACATGGTATTTCGTGTTTCGGGTTTTGGTTTGACAAACGGGTGAATGATCACATGGTTGCCAAAATCTCTACAGAGCAGGTATTATCTGTTGATGTTTATAGTTTGAGGACTAATTCTTGGAGAACCATCACTGAAAGTATTCCTACCGTGGCTGCAGATTGTGATTTAGTATATGTAGATGGAAAATTGCATTGGCCTAGAAAAGGAAGTAGTGAAAGGTGGAGGATATGTTCTTTGGATATTGAAAGTGGAACGTTAAGAGAGACTGCTATATTATGTAATAAGGTGGTCTCAGATTTCTTATTAACCCCTCTTGGTGATTGCTCTTTTGCTCTTTACGGATCCAAAAAGAAACGCTGTTGTATGGTACAAATATATGATCAGAATGTGGACAAGTTATATACAATTGATTTGGAAAACGATACTCTTTACAACCGTCATTGTGTGGTAGGTTTGAGAAACAATGGTGAAGCACTTTTTGCCAGGCTCGATCTTGATGATTTAGAGATAATCTCCTGTAATACGAAAACTAAAGATTTCAGGAGGTTTGGGAGGCTAAAACCCCATTTAAGGACAGCAAGTGAAGAAGTCGATGGCTATCCTTACAATAGTAGCCGTAAACTCCACCGTGTAAGACCCTTTATTGAGACTCTAGTCCTGCTTAATGATGGAGATGTTGAGGATACTTCAGCTCCAAATTATCAACTGACATCTAAAAGAAAATGTTCTAGTGTTACTTGGATAATTTGTCTCTATCTTTTGGCTACACTTTTGCTATTGTGTATGTTCAATTATAGTCCAATTTTATCAGTATAAATGAAGTTTGATTTGATTTGGATTGTATCAACAAATTTAAATTGCAAATTCCATCATATCATACAAATTTTAATAAATTCAGCACTCGACAATACGTGATCACACCGTTTTCTAACAATTTACGGCCTTGAGAAGAGGATCAGGAAACTGAAAATTTTAGCTACTCGAACAGGAAAAAAGTCTTTTGTCCTTCTTGAGGTATATTTGAAAACTGAAAAGCCTCCTAGTAACCAGTAAGGGCTGTTTTACAAAACTTACCTCTAAACTTTTAGAGGTGGTTTTACAAAACTGAAAATTTTAGAGCGACTTCTAAATTTGCACCCCAACAATTTTGGTGATTTTATTTTGTCATATAGGCTTTCAACATCACTGTCTCAGTCGCCTCATGTGTAGAACATGTTAAATAATGTTGTTGTGCATTGTGGCAAGTTCTGCTACTCACAAGTCACATGTGTATTTGAAAAAAATAGCATGAAACAATTTCAGCATGATCCAAACAGAATAAGCTTCTCCATCTTGCACAACTGTAGTGGTAGCAGTAACCCATTTTTAATTAGCTTGTACAGAAAACAAACAGAAAGGAAAAAGAAATAATTCTAAAAAGCAAATTCCATACACTGCAATATCCTCAATTTAACATTTCCACGCTGCAACACTCTATTTCCAGCACATACTCAGTGAAGAGCTGCTCTAAGGTTTCAGATGTATTCCGTGTATGTGGTAATAGCCTGAAGTTTTGTCTAATTTGTATTTCTTTCATATTATTATTGGGCTTTGCTTTGCTGAATGCCAGTTTTAGTCACTTAATTATCTTGCCTAAGACAAACGTCCCAGAAATCCTAAAACAATGTACATGTCTGTTTAACCTCCGATACTGGAAACAATTTACTTAAACCAGAATTCACAGGTATATAAAACAGAATTCATATGAATTGCATGTTTAACTTGCCGTCTAAAAGTCGTGAATTTTCATAAATTAGCAAAAAAACAATTAAAAATTGTAGTCTGTAGATGATCACATTCACAAGGATTACATGATCACCAGAGGGTAGGGGTAGAATATCATCAATCAATCATGATCGGAGACAGCAGAGGCTTATTTGCGAAAAAGGCCTCCAAATTTCCAACAACTACGCCTTCTAATGCTGCCATGGATTCTGGGGTGCAAACAGCTGTGTGAGAAGATAAAACAACATTGTCTAATCCAAACAGCTCTTCGGGCACTTTAGGTTCATTCTCAAACACATCAAGGCCAGCTCCTCCAATCTCACCTCGCACCAGAAATTTGACTAGTTCCTTCTCGTCAACAAGAGCTCCACGACCAACATTGACTAGAACACCATTCTTTCCTAAAGCAGTCATAACGTCTTTGTTGATCAAGTGGTGGGTTTCCTTGGTTGATGCACAACAGACAATGAGAGCATCACTGTTGGTTGCAAGATCATTGACATTGGCATAATAAGTGTATGAAACCTGCGTCCTCTTCTTCCTTGAATTGTATGCGATTTCACAGCCAAATGCTTCTAGCCTTTTAGCAACCTCAGATCCAATACTTCCCAGTCCTACAATTCCAACATGCTTACCCCATAGCTGCACATTCAACAATTTTAACGCTTTAAATGGAAAGCATCGAGCAAGTCGGAAAAATATATATTGGGACAGTGACATTATCATCTCAGATATATCCTAAAAAAAATCAAAACAGGAAGAACTGGGAGGAGAAATTGCATACATCACAGTTAACCAATTATACACTAAACTATTGATCAATGTGATATGTAGGCTCTCTTTAAAAATGATATTTTTTCAATCAAATTTCATCAAACATTGCAGGATCATCACTAACTACTAACTAGACATACATCACTAATCAACCGAGTTTTGTGATATTCTTTCTAAATACAACCGTTTAGATGGGCTTAGCTAGTCTATGTAAACTAGCAATCTATATAATCAAACATCATAAATTTGATTAGAAACTTAAAATTCACAACAAATTAACCACTACGAAACTTTACCATCAAATTAAAAAAAAAAAAAAAAACAAATACAAAAGCCATACATATTAACTTAATAATAAATGTGCCGTTTAAATTATGAGATTACACCGGGAACTAGAATGAGTCTAGTTAAAATCTCATGATCCAAACGCCTCAAATATAACGATAACAAAGTCGAAAAAATAACCTTAGAAGCCAGAGGATAATCTCCCTTAACCGGCCAAAACCCTGCCCGGACAAAACGATCAGCAGCAGAAACACGTCGTAGAACATCAATCAACAAACCAACAGCATAATCCGCCACGTCAGCAGAGAAAGCATCTCCAGCGTTAGTTACTTTAACCCCACGTCTCTTACACTCAGCCAGGTCAACATGGTCAACGCCAGCCCCACTGCAAACCACTAGCTCAAGAGACGGGAGCTGCTGGATAGTGTGTGCAGTAAGCGGAGAGGGACCCGCAACTGCAAGGGCCAGCACGGACTGAGATAAGGTGGGGAATTCCGGGTCATCGGGTTCAAGTAGTTGGAAACGGGTTTGGAGCCAATCGGTTATGGTGTAACTGAAATGAGGCGATCGGTGATTTAAGACCAACGGACGAGATTTGTTTTCAGTGTTTGATGGAGGGGAGTTTTGTGTATCCATGGATTGTTGACTTGTTGTTGAGGAGTGGTCATTCTAGTTTCTTATAAAGTGTAGCGATGTTGTGTAATGGAATCTATTATTATATGAGAGATATTGTTTTTTTTTGAAATGATATGAGAGATATTGTTAATAATTGATAGATTTTAGTAGATTTTGTTGATTTAATATTTTTAATATTTTATGCAGAATTTGTAGAGAGTACATAAAATTCGTTTTACCAAATATAATAGAATCTCTTGTGATATTTCAAAATATTTAACTAATATCATAAAATTTAATAAAATTTTAAAATTTATGTTAATAAGTTTTTGAATAACACCTGAGATGGTTTGAAATTCATATCCGGCACTTTTATATTTTGGAGATTATTTAAAATCTTTGAATGCTCCAAAATTTCTTAAAATTTGAATTGATTTTAAAGGATTATTTAATTTTTTTGTCGAATATTCCAAATTTTAACATGTTTTTTAAATATTAGATTAAATACTCAAAAGTTTTGAAATCTAAAAATAATCGTATAAATCAAAAACATGTACACCCGTAAGTAACCTAATATTATAACATAAGTTATAATATTCACTTATAACATTTTTGACACTTTTGGCACTGAGAGTTGCTAATTTCTTCTTCGTATATGTATAATTAAAATTAGATACAAATATATATGACTCTCTTATTCATACATGTATAATTAAAATTAGATACAAATATATATCTATCTATACTTACTAAATTATAATAACTGAAATGGAGTATAATTTGGTCGCCCCTAGTTTAGTTTGGTTTGGTTTCGTCAGCTTAATCATGACCGTCAGATATTCTTAATCTAATCAGAGCCGTTAGATGAATACATTACTCAAGTTCCCAGGTTCGATTCCCGCCAACAACAATCATTAATATTAATAAATATACTCAAGTTCCCAAGTTCGATTCCCGTCAACGACAAGCATTTATATTATTATTTATAAATATATAAATAAGATTTCAAGTTCGATTCCCGCCAACAACAATTATTTATATTATTATTTATAAAGATAAAATCAATGTTATGGTTCAAATCTTATCAATCATATATTATTTCATACTATTTGATTTTAAATTGAAATTTTACACATTCAGATTAAATTTATATAATAATTAATTTTAGCGTTTAATTATTTATATTACAATTTCATTAATATTATATATAAATCTTGAGAGCGATGTACGGGGTGTAAGCTAGTAACTTTAATATGATGAATTACCTTTTTACCATTTTGGAAGGGAATTAAAAGAGTACTAAAAATTGATCATTTTACTTAGGCACTTATCATTACACTGGTCAATGGTACCCGATAAGTATGATATGCTACATCAAACGACACTTTTTGGCACCCATTCTAATACCAACAAACCAAATTGTCTTTAACATATTATTCTAGATACATTTATTTTAAAATTATCTACTTACCTAAATTATATGACCGAAAAGAATATATTCCCTCCATCCCACTAGTATTAGTCATCAATTAATAAACATATATTTAACAATCACTTAAAAGTTCCCAAATTTAACTTCAATTCTTAACATATTTACAAAAACAACTTAACAAATTTTGACATTTTATTTGCTTTAATAAGACAATGTGGTCAATACTTAGAAAAGACGAAAAAGAAATTGTGACCAATATAAAAGGACGGAGGGGTAATTCTTAACATTTAAATTAGAAAATCTTTTAAAAAAATAACTCAAGCAATTTCAGAATGTATACTCTATATTAATAAGGAAAACATGATTTAAATGGAACACGATAGTACAAAAGTACCAAAAATACCAAATTTTGCTACTTATTTTAACTAATTTCTCGTGTTAGTTCCTCGCAACTACATAATTATACAAAATATATTTATATAATTTAACTTATTTAATTTTACCATAGTTTGATTCTCTGCAATTACGTAATTTGATGTGTTTATTTTAATCTAACCGCAGGCGCACGGTGTCTATTACTAGTACAAAGTGGCAAGTGCAGGTCGTATCCACAAGGAGACATGTTCTATCAATTTCGACTCAATTATTATAGATTATTTCAAGAACCAAACGATTGTGAGAAAAATATTTAACTAATTAAGAACTAAATCTAAATTAACACTAAAATAATTAAGCTAAACAATGAATATAAAAATCTAGGGCAATCAGGTCCACCATGCTTACAAAATAATTGGCTTCTAAGCTAAAGCAACTAAAGTGGTCATGCAACTAGATTTTATTAATCTCTCTCAAGTATTAACACTCTCGAAACATGCTTACATATTAATAAC